>CAWUPM010001371.1:0-158773 GCA_963924295.1 Dioctria rufipes | reverse complement strand
TGTGGAATTTACTCCGTTTTGGTCTACTATTTTAAATGGACCTTCGTATGACTTTCTGATTTTTTTCTAGTTCCTTTTCTTAAGTAAACATAATCATTTACTTTGAAATTTGAGGGTTCAACATTTCTCTTCTGTTGAGACTTTCTTTTTATTTTTGATACGTTCAGTGATTCTTTTGCTCTATCGTGAGCTCTTTGTAATCTGTGTTTTAATTCATTAGCATAATTATCTATGTCATAGATCATTTGTTCATTATTTATTGTTTCTGCTGGTAAGGTAGTTATTTTTCTTTAGACCAATTCAAATGGTGTGTAGTTTGTATGTGTGTGCGGTATGGTATTATAGTAAAATATATAGTATGGTATCCACATATCCCAATTACCATTCTCTGTGAAAGACAAGAGATATTCATTTAATACTCTGTGGTTTCTTTCTAGAGATCCAAGTGTTTCATGATGATAAGGTGTTGAAGTTATGTGGTTCATATTAAATATTTTGCACATACTCTTAAATAATTCATTACAAAATTCTGTACCTTTGTCAGTTTTAATCATTTTGAAGCATCCGTACTTTAGTATGAATTTTTCTACTAGTGCTCGTGCTACTATTTCTGCTTCTTTGGTTTCAATTGGAATCGCTTCAACGAATTTTGTGAGTTCACACTGAACTGTTCATATGTATCTGTAACCATTGGATATTCGTAATGGTCCTACTGTATCTATTGAAATAGTCTCGAAACTACTGTTTGGCGTATTTGTGATTACAAATGGTTCTTTGGTATGTTTTATTATTTTATTTCGTGCGCAAGTTTCACAGTTTTTCACATATTCTTTTATTGTTTTTCTCATATTTTTCCAAATGAATTTTTGTTTTATCTTTGCAATGCATCTTTTTATTCCAGCATGTCCTCCATACGGTGAGGAATGGTGTTGTTCAATAATCTCTTTTATTTCTTTCGGATCCGTTAATCTTTTTGGAGAGGTATATAATAATAATCTTAGTGGTATTGCCATATTATTTGAAATATTTTTATACTGCAGTTCATTGAACTTTTTCTTAAATCTGTTTGAATCTATATATTTAAATATTCTATCATCATTAGATATTGCTAGCTCATATATTTTATTCTTCTTCATCTTGAGTAACAGTTTCTCCAGGACTAAATCTAAATTTGTCCCTAGATTATCGCTGCACTTTATCGATACTTCATCTTCTTTTATTATTATTTTTGGCAATTTGTTTGAGCGCATATTTTCATTACTTTCATTTATATGAAATTTAATTTTTTTTACATTTGTAACATCTGAGATAGACGTACAATCCCATGTATAAAGTTGGGCAAACCTATCATTGGATATCTCTGTATTCTCTTCAGGGTTAATTTCTTTTGCTTTCTTTAGCATTCCTCTCGTGATTACATTTATATTTTTTGGGATCATTCCTTTTAAAAGGTTTGAATTTAATTTTATTCGAGATAGAGCATCTGCATTTGTATTCATTCTACCTTGTTTATATATAATGTCAAAGTCGTAATCCATTAGATCAAGTCTGATTCTGGTTAATTTGGATGATGGATTCTTGTGAGTGAATAAGCTAACCAAAGGTCTGTGATCAGTTACTACCATAAATTTTCTACCGTATAAGTATGGTCTGAAATAATTTATTCCCCAGTGGATTCCTAAAAGTTCTTTTTCAATTATTGCTTTGTTTGCTTCGTGTTTGTTGAGAGTTCGACTCGCATAGCAAATTGGTCTATCTTCACCAATTGTTCCTTGAGAAAGAACCGCGCCTAAGGCTTGATCTGAGGCGTCAGTGGTTAAGATGAACGGTTGTTCAAAATCAGGATATTTGAGAATTGGTGGATTGATTAATTTGTTTTTAAGATTTTCGAATGAGTTGTTACATTCTTCTGACCACTCAAAAAGTTTGTTCTTTTTAAGAAGGGAATTCAGAGGTTTTGCTATGTTTGCGAAATTTGGTATAAAGCGTCTATAATAATTGCAAAATGCGATGAATCTTCTGACTTCGTCAGCATTTTTAGGAATAGGGTAATTTTGAATAGTGTGATGCTTATTAGGATCAGTTTTTATACCTTTTGCTGTTATTTGATGACCGAGGTATATTACTTCTCTTTTTAGAAAATTTCATTTACTGGGATTAAGTTTTAGATTATATTTTTGAAGTCTTTGAAAAATTTTTTCGAGATTTTTGTTATGATGTTGAAGACTACATCCAAAAACAATAATGTCATCAACATATATAAAAGCATTAGATTCTAGACCACTGAGTGCTATAGATAACATTCTTTGGAAGCTGTTTGTTGAAATCTTCAAGCCGAATGGCAAACGTTTAAAGTGAAAGTGTCCTCGATTTGTCGAGAACGCTGTTAAATGTCTTGAATTTGGATTGATTTCAATTTGGTGAAATGAACTTGTCATGTCTAGAGTTGAGAAATATTTCGCTCGACCTAGGTGGTCTAAGACATCTTCAAGTCTAGTTAATGGGAATTTCTCATCAACAATTTTTTTGTTGAGCTGTCTAAAATCGACTACAAGTCTCCATTTTTTGGTATCATCCGTACTTTTTTTTGGTACTATCAATAAAGGTGAATTATATGGACTAGTTGACTTTTCTATTATATTATCCTTAAGCATATCTTGAACTTGATGATTTATTTCTTGTAACTGTGAATGCGGTAAACGGTAATTTTTGACATAAACGGGACTATTCTCAATGCAGGCTATATCTTGTTTGTAAAAGTTATTTGCTGTTAATTTTTCATTGGGCAAATGAAATATACCTTGGTATTTTTCACACAAGTGTAGTATTGAATTTTTAGCTTCTGTATCTAGACCTTCAATTTTTAATTCAATGTTTGTTATGCCTGTAATTTTGCACGTTTCATCTTCATCTAAATAATAATCATTTAAATTATTTAATTTGCAGATAGATATGTCTGCACCTGTATCAATTAGAAAATTAATGTTTTTACCAGACAATTTGTCTTTTAATGTTACAAAATTTGTTACATTATTGTTTAGTTGAAGAATTCGCGTATTTATATGTTTTTTTATTCTGATGCAGTACCTGGGCTGCTGTTGTTTGCTGTGTCTTGGATAAAATTTACTGTACGTTGCCTATTGTGTTGTGAGTGGTTTATATTGTTGTTGTTCGATCGTGTATAGTTACTGTGTTTTTGAAAATTTTTATTGGTATTAAAATTTGAATTATTTCTTTGTGTATTACAGTTTCTGTTATTTGAAAATTTTCTTTGTGTTTGTTCACTGTTACTTTGATTGTATCTATTCTGTGTAAAATTGTTATAGTTACTATTGTTTGGAAATGATCTATAATTTCTATTAAAGAATCTCTGCTTGCTTTGAAATTGTTTATTATATGAATATATCTGTGGTTCTAGAGGTTTCTCAATTTGTGAAGCTAGTGCAGCTGCTTCAGAGAATTTCGTGCATTGCGCTGCAAAAATTGTTGGTTTGAGATTTTCATTTAAACCATTTTGAAAAATATTAAGGGCCAGTTTATCATTTAATTTGGTTACCGTTTCTCTATTAACTTCACCCACTTCTTGAATTTGTAGGTTATTCAAGTCATTTATTAGATTTAACACTTTGTCCGTAAATACTTTGATTCCTGAATTTCTTTGCTTTAGTTCTGCGAGTTGTGAATAAATTTTTTGTGGTGTGTTACCTGATTTAAAACTTGCTTTCAGTGTTGTCCTTAACTCTTTCACTGATATTGGTGTTGCCGCTGTGACCATTCTATTCTTTGCTTTGTGGGACATTCTTGCGTTCCAAACGAAATCTATTAACTCTTTCTTGGAGTCATCTTTTAATGTTTTATCATATAATTCTATGATTGTTAGGAAATTATCTAATTCCTTGTATTCTCCAGCAAATTCTGGGATTATTTTTAATGCTGTCACTATATCAAATGCAGCCATTTTTATTCTATTGTTGTCTTCTGTAGGTTCACAACTAGAATCTGAATCGTAGTCTAATCTTGTCTCGTTGTAGTTCTCCTCAATTTTCAAATTTATATAATGTTTTGCTTTCAGGTATATACCATTGAATCTTGTTATTAAAGTCTCTAAATCTTTACTCGAATATTGTACTTTTAATCGATTTGCTATAGATTCGAATTCCTTGTGAAAATTTTCTTTGGGGGTTTTTAGTGAAAGTTTGGTGTAGTTTTTCTACTTTCTTGAATAATTTCTCGCAATCTTCCATCAAAATTTAAAATTCATCGTAGGACATACACATTTTTTTTTTGTATTTATATATTTTTACTCTACACTTTAAATAGATATCATAATTTATTAATCAAATTCTCTATATAAAAAAAATCTATTTAAAATATAATTTCATTGAATATTTGTTTATACAACGTATTCGTAAGTACTTTGAACAATTAATAATAATAAAAAAAAAATTTTTAATCTTTTACTCTTTTGGCTGCTGCAGTTGTTTAACCTTCTTTCGGAGATTCCTTTGCTCGTTCTTCAGCTGTTGAGCTTTCTGTAGAAGTTTCTTCTTCAATTTCTTGTCCGTTGTTATAGGAATGATGCGATGAATTTCGCCTAACTGCTGCCTTAGTTTAACTGCCTTCCCTCCTCTTGACCTCTTCGTCAGCTTGCTCTGCAACCTGTTTAATGAAATTGGCTGCGGACCTGCTTGCGGGTTGGCTTGTATTTCCTTATGTAGAGCAGATGCCTTCTGCCTATACTCCTCCAGTGTAATCTTTTTGTATTTGGCCGTATTTGTAGGCTCATATGTCACGGTCGCCATGTAATATTTTTATTTATTTTATATTTTTATTTGTTCAATCGTACGTTCACGCTCAAGTCTAGGCTTAATTTGCCGCTTTATAGATTTGAGCTTTTAAGGTAAGCAAGGCAAGGCTATATGCCGCTTTATGGCCTTAGCTTAGTTTGGTTGATCAGGCTGAAGATTGCCGCTTTACGATCAATAGGCTTTTAAGCCGAATTACGAGAAATGAATACACTTCAATGCAGTGATAATTCAAGTCTGATTTCTTTATTCTTTTCTTCGTCTTTTATATAATTGGTTTACATAGGTTCTTATGGAAAATCATTCCATAAGCAAGAAATAGCAATTTCAAAAATGAATTGTCCAATAAGCAAATTCATTGCTTTCTTACTTATTGAATGACCTTTTACAATAATAATTCACATAATTGTTATGACACACATTTTTGTCACCTACTTGACTTATTTGTAAATGGTATCAAATTGCTGATTCTCAAGATTGTAATTTGTTTTCATAAATCGGAAGTAAATTGTATTTTTGTTAATTTTTGTTTTGCAATATGAGATATACTTGTTTACTAACATGATATGGCGCTTGCACAATAATGTATGTGCGTACAATGATGTGCTCATATCATGCTATGTATGTATGTTTGTATATACGTGCATATAATGTTACAAGGTGATTAATTATCTTTTATTAGCGAGATGCGCTTTTCTTTTTGTATGATTATTTTTAGATATTATTACATGTATTACATGTGTATACTACACTGTGCTGAGCAAAATCCTTATACAAAGCAGAAGTTAATTTTGAAATTCCATATAGAAGTTAATTCTGCACCAACAAATTGAGGTTGCCTCGATCCCAAAACAGAAGCTAATTCTGGTTAAACAAATATTTGAGGTTAACTCAATCCTACACACAGAAGTTAATTCTGGCCGTGCTAGATACTTGAGGTTGACTCAATTCATAAAACAGAAGTTAATTCTGGCTGTCACAATTCTTTGAGGTTAACTCAATTCTTCAACAGAAGTTAATTCTGGCCAAATAAATATTTGAGCTTAACTCAAATTATCATATAGGAGTTGATCCGAAAACAAACATATTATTTGAGGTTAACTCAAGTACGTCGGCTAGGGGTTGATCCTAAGGATTGCAAGTGTGAGGTTAACTCAAGCAATCTCACACAGGGGTTAATCCGAAGGCCTAGACAACGTTATACAAAGGATGGTCTAGATCTGTTTCCAGAGGTTAACTGTGCACTAAATACATTCAGAAGCTAATTCTAATCAAAGCGGAAGGAACTTCCACCCCACACGTAGCAGCACTCAGATCGCTGCACTCATAAATGCGCACAAGACTAAACGTCAAAAGTGGCAGCATTACCATCCCAGACGAAGCAATATTCCAGTTTGCTGCAATGAAAAGGTACGCATATGATAAACGGCATCAGGCTGCCTTCATAACCTCACGTACCAGCACGCCAAAGAACCTGCACAGTAGAAGCAGAATAGTTGGTTACGTTTATCAACATCACTTTTAGCTGCCATACAAGTTGTTATAATCGTGAATTAATACATTCCGTATTATACCTTGACTGCCCTCACGTAGCAGCTCGAACAAAGAACTTCCCAACTGCCCTCATGTAGCAGTTCGAGTGAAACAGTCTAATTCTCGAGATCAGAGAAAATTAATTGTTCTCACCACAACTGACTCGTGCCTACTCACTCACCAAACTATTCTTCTTAATTACAGGAGTAAGAAAGGAGCAACGCAGCACAGACCACTGCTACACCGACATTTATCTGAATTGTTTGAATTGATGTTTTTATTGAAATTTTTATTAGGTATTAAGTTTTATTCAATTTGTGAATTTTAGGTAGTGTTAAGTCTGAATTAATAATAATAATAATTGTGATATATATTTGTAAGGAAATTCAAATAGCACGATCAAGAAATAAAATTTTATACTTTGAATATACAAACTGAGTTATCTATAAAACCAGTACCCCGTGAAATATATACAGTCCACTTAAGAGAGAATTTTCAGTCAACCAATCAGATGAAGTGTTACACCCGAAATTCGAAACAAATTAAAAAAAAAAATATTTTCTTGTATCCAAGTGATATTTTAATCGATTATAAGGAATTATACTCATTCCGACTTTAATTTTTCAGAGTTATTTTTACCTAAATCCTGCGTATGGGCAAGAGAGATGGAGCATGGTAAACACACCTTTACCTTATTATTTCTGCCGTGATTGCACCTGTAGCCAACATGAAAACGTCAAACGGATAAGAAAACTTTCAGTAAGCTATATTTTGTGTTGGTAGCTTCAACTCTGCTATAGGGAGAAAGATAAAACTACAAATCTTGTTCCATTCTTTCCTTTAGGAAAATGGCAAAACGCTCAGTACATTGTTAGAAGTCAGAGGGTGTGAAACACTGTGGAGTTTCAGATATCCAATTCTATTTTAGAAACTTGAGTTCTAAAGGGTTTTCCAATAAGAGGTGTTATTATAATTAGCCCGCTATTTCGGTAGATCTCACTTTTGGAGCTGTCATTTAGAAACTACGCCATTAATAAAAATGGAATGATACACGATTCAACAACGCATTGAAATTATTAACATTCACTATAAAAATGGTGAAAATGTGGCAGAGATGGTTTGTAAAACTCGAACATTTTTGGGTCGTCGTGAAGCACCTTGTCGGACTGCAATACAGAAATTGGTAGAAAAATTCGAGCTGTCGGGACAAGTTAGTGATGTGTAGAATAAAACCCGTGCACGTCGCTCAAGAATAGCCGAGAATATTGCTGCTGTAGTTGAAAGTGTTGAAGAAAACCCAGGTTTGTCCGTTCCTCGTCGTGCTTTGGAATTAGGCATTCCACAGAGATTTGGGTCTTAAGGCTTATAATGTTCAGTTAACACAAGAACTTAAGCCGGCCAATCATCAACAAAGTCGAGTCTTTGCTGATTGGGTCCTTGAAATGCATGAAAATGATCCGGAATTCCATCGAAAGCTCATCTTGAGTGATGAGGCCCCTTTCCATCTCGATGGCTTCGTCAACAAGCAAAATTGTCGCATCTGGGGCTCGGAAAACGCAATGTTACGTACCTTTGGCGGGACTCTGGCAGGGGCTTTATCCAAAGACACTTTTATTTCTTTTCCACGTTTATTTTATTTTTTTCTTCTTTTACAGATTAATTTAATTCTTCTCCTTTACTTTCTTTACAACTCTGGTTACGTTCTAATTTCGTGTTATTCAACTCTCTTTTTTTTACTTTTGTATTTTACTAACAAAATTATTCCACAACCGAGACCGACCCGTTACCAAGTTCAAAATCCAACCCGACTTCGTTTTTTAAAAATTCCACCGCCAACCGCCGTTTTTTAACAATTTTATCCAACTCGCTCGTAGAAGATTTTTTTTTTCAACTCTACTTTTTAAAATTTTTACTCCCGAACCGCCGCTAATCCAGTTTAAAATTCAACTCCGCTGCTATGATTCGACTGCGCTCTTGATCGCTTTCATCGCGATCAAGAGCCGTCGGTCAGGGTAAAAAATGCATAGTTGCATTTCTACCCTGAGAAAAATTTTCATTTATTCTGGACTTGATTAAACAAGTCCAGAATATTTTTCGTTGGACGGTGGCTTGAAAAAATGAAATTTGATGTTTTTATAAACATCAGCCACCGTCCCGTCGATTGAAATTGCGGCGCGCGTATACATATAATGTAATCTCGCGGCGCGCATTTCTTATCGCGAAAGCTCTTTTTGTGATATGTATGTACGTTCGTACATACATATTATAATTTTCACGACAAATCGTACTGAAGGTACGATTTGTCTTTTGCTTTATTTTTTTAAAGTAATTATTTCTACTGGCAAATTTTGCTGAAGGCAAAATTTACCATGGGAATAATTTTGTTTTAATTTATGGAATGTGAAGAAAATTGCTGATGTAATTTTCTTCACTGATCCAATAGATAAGCTAACCATGTTTTAGGCATGGTTAGCTTATGTTAAAATTTTATGGATGAAACTTTTTTATATATATTATATATATTTGTATACCCTTTTTTAGGAATGTTTTTAGGTATAATTTACGTACATAACAATCCTTCCCCCTGAGAAAAAGAGAATTATTCTTTGAAGAGGAATAATTCTCAGGGGAAGTTGTCGTTGTACTAATTTGTATTATTTTATTCTCCCTTTTTTTTTTGTTATATGCTAATTACTTTTGATTTGAGTTTCATTATTTCCGAATTTATTTAGTATATTTTACGTTACCGACCTTATAGATCATTAGTGCTACTTTAATTTTATTATTTTATTCTTTCTCGAATTTGTTTTGCTTTTAGATCTGGTTAGGTTGGTACTAATTTGGCGGATCGGGTCTCGGTTATGCCTTATATTCTCGGTTGTGGTTCTATAAAATTTTGGTTGTTGAGAGTTGTTGCTTTTTTTTTGTTTCTAGCCTAATTAAAACTATTTAGCGTATGATGCTCTATGCTATTCCGGTTTAGTTTAGACATTTTAACGCTATTTATTTATTTTATTTATTGTACTATTCGTCTACTTATGTCTTTTAATTTGCAGTAGCCTGGTAAATTTTTGTTTTTATGTTCTAATTATTTAGTTATACTTTTAGGGCATTTTACTCTTTAGTTATACTATTATAGTTCATATTCTGGTCATAATTCTGACTTATTTTTAATTCTAATTTTTTTATAATTTTAATGCATTTTAATTTTGTTTTGTGGTACTATGCATTTTTTTTTTGTGTGTACTTGATCTTTAATTGTTTGTTTTTTTTTTTTTTGTTACTTCTTCTGTTCGAGTAGGTACTGTATGTTTTTTCATTATCCTATTTTATATCTATATTTAATTCTAGGACATTTTCCTTTAATTCTATAGTTTCTTTGAAGTAATTTTAGTTTTAATTTATTTACTTTTTATGCCTTTCTTTCTAAGTTTATCCGTTTATTTTTTTATTTTTCGGCCTGCTTACCTTTTATATATACGCTTGTACAAGTTCTTTTAGTCTTTTCTAGTTTTATATTTATATTTAATAGCATGGTAAACTTTTGTTTTTATGTTTATTACGTACTTATTTTCCTTATTATATATATATATAAAGCCTATATCTAGCCTAATTAAAAACTATTTAGCCCATGACGCTCTATGATATTGTGTATTTTGCTCTATAGTTAATTATACTATGTGTTATATGCATATATTGCTGAGTTTTTTTTTTTTGTTAAATCATCTCATATACATAGGTTGTTATCTATATACATAGATTTTCTTTGAATACTTTACCAGGTCTACCTTTCCTGTAAATTCTACTTGATTAAGTGGCCCATGTTGACAGTGTCCGTGATCCATTTTTAAACGATTTGGACTGATTTGGTTTTGGGGAGGCTTCTAGCTCGCCTTAAGCTGGGTTGGGGCTCAGGAGTTCGTTCTTTTAAAGGAATTCCCTCTGATGAAATTTCGGGGTTACCTTGTGGTTGCGTCCTCTGTTGTCTCATCTTGATGACAACAGGGTGTAGATATTTCACTGCAATAATAATCATTAGGGCCAGAACAAGTAGGCTCGACAATGATATCGAAGTTTTTGACAGGATATGGGAGTTTCTACTCGATAACTTCTTACTGTACTGGTCTAATTTGTGTTGGATATCTTCCAACGAATGCGTGCCAGTATAAATTGATTTATGGATATCGTCTCCAGTTAAAATTTCCATTGGAACTTGGTTTTGGTTTTGAGGCTCTGGTAAAATGTCGGCTAGACTCAAATTCAATAAAGACTGATTAAATTTTGGGAATTGTTTGGGTTGAAATATTTTCAGCAGGCGTTTACTTTGACCTTCATATTTGAGCACTTTGTCACTTATTTGCACTTGACATGGTTGCGTTATCTCTAATATCCCTTGTCCTTCTAGTTTCGAGATTACAAAGTGATCTGGACATGTGATATGTAGTACCGTGGAGGTGGTAAATGAAAATAGCCACGCATTTGGCTTGTTTAATTTAATCAACATGTCCTTTTGGGGAGCTTGTACTCTGGTCCTACATTTGGGCACGTCATTTAAAGGATTGTATAGTAATTTAATGGCACATTCGTTGGATGTTGCCGCTTTGATTATAGGCGTGGTCAGCTGGCCTACATACGTGTTTTCTTCCAAATTACTTGTTATTTTCTTGAAAGTTTTCCTGTCCTCGCCTCTTAATTAGAGAAATTCCTGGGTTTTTTCGCTATTGGCTATGTATGAATACCCAGGGTCTGGAATTACTGAATAATTTGCTAACTTGGGAACAGGATAGCATCGAATTTGCTGTAGCCTCATTTGTGGCAGATTGAAAATTGAGAGAGTAATTCTCACCACCAATTTGTTCTGCATGAGGAGTGATTGAGCTCCTGCTGTCTGATATAGGACAGATAGACAATTTTGGTCATTTGGACAATTCGAAGTCGTCTTGCGATATATTTGCAACAAGTTTTGTGGGGATAGGAGCAGTGGATGAATGTGATTTGTTCTACTAGCCATTATTATATCCAGAAGGGCTTGTTGTCGATATTCGACTTCGATGATTTGGAGTAATAAGCTTGATATAATCTCTTGTCTCAGTTGCCTCCTAGATAGGTCATCGGCCACATGGTGGAGATCGTTTATCTGGTGTGCTATTTTTTGTTGACGATCCATTAGCAAAGCCAGCGGTTTTTGAATCTTTTCCAAGGTAGTTTTTACAACACTAATTTGTTGTTTCTCTAGCTCGGCTAGGGCTTGTGCGTTTGATTCAATTTCTTCTAACCTGCTGTAAATTTCTTTCTCGTTATTGCTGTCCATGGTACCGAATAAGTAATGCATGGCACCACCTATTCCGTCAAATAAAGATCTGGTGTTTTCCTGGTACTAGTTCCTTTATTGTTTCCGTGCGCTTTCGTATGCTATCTATTATAGCGTGAATGTGGAGCTGCTGCACGTTGCACAGATCTCCTTGGTCTGTTATATTTATGCACAGTTTGTGCACCAAGTGCTCTGCATATTCCGCTAGCTTTATCTGGGTATCTAGTTCGTCCAAATCTATCTCGGTGAGGACATTCCAGGTGTCATGATATACCATGAGGCTTCCTAGGTCCTCGAAAAATATGCCCGAGCCATTTAGTTGGGTCCTTATATAGGGTTTGTCAGCGATCTCTCCTGTTGTGTATTTGATGAGGAGGGCAAATACGATGAATTTTAGCGCCATTTCTGTGGACAATTCGGAGGAAGAAAACAATTCTTTAAGTATATTTGTACTTGCATTGTGCCGTTTTAAACTGGGCAGTGGAGTGACTATTGAAATGACGTTTAATGGACATTGAAGTAGGAATTTCAAGTCAACCTGGTTCATTTTTGTACAACATGCTTTTATTCGAAATATGGTTTTAAACGATTATTATGTACCGTCACCATTCGCTTACCAATTTTGATTGTGGTATTCACATCACTTGGGATTGCTATTACCTGATAAGGTCCTACCCAGATTTGAGAAAGCTTATGTTTTCTGCTTTCGTTCTTGATGAGGACCTTGTCTCCTACATGGAAAGTTAGGGGCCGTACTGTCTTATCGTAGCACCCCTTTGAGCGCTGTTTACTTGCCAATAAGTTCTTTCGTGCAGTGGCATATGATTTTTGGAGCTTATACTTCAGTATATGATAATAGCTCTCATGATTGTAAACGGGTTCGGGATCCCGTTTTAAATTTGATGGGACATCCGCTGTGAAGCCGTAGAGGCAGTCCATTGGGGTAAGTTTAGTACCCACGTGTACACTATTATTATACACGAATGCAGCGGTTCGTAGGAATTGGTCCCATGTTTTGGGATTTTCGTCTACGATTGTTCGCAGGTATTCAATCAGCGGTCTGTGGGCACGCTCTAGTGCTCCGTTAGACTGCGGGTGGTATGCCGAAGTCTGTAACTTCTTTACCTTTAGAAGCTTACATACTCTTTTGAATAATTCACTCAGGAAATTTGTTCCCTGATCGGTGAGTATTCTTTTGGGTATGCGATAGCGCGTAACGATTTCATCAAAGAAAACCTGCGCTACTGTGACTGCTTCTGCATTAGGTATGGCATACCAGTCGACAAATTTTGTTAAATTATCTTGGAAGGTCAAGATATATTTGTTTCCTGATGTGGTCTCTTCTAATGGACCTACAATATCGAGGTAAACTTTGTCGAACGGTTGTTCTGCGATGTCCGTGATAACCATTGGCATTTTATATTGTGGAGAAGCTTTCATCGTCTGGCACTTTGGGCATTTTTTTATGTATTTCTTGATGTCGCTAAGCATGTGTCTCCACCAATACTTGCGTCTTATACGTTTGTAAGTTTTTATGACACCTTGATGGCCACCAAATGGAGAATCGTGATAATCTTTTAAGATTGTTCGGATTTCCGTAGGGCTCGTGATAACTTCGGGTGTCTTGCCAGTACTTACTTTTTGCTCAAGCGATGCTAGGTTTAGTTTTTCCGCCTCCGTGTGTTGAATTTCGTTTTGGTCCGCTGTCTTGTGCTCTTCTGTCTCCACACTGGAGCTATTTATTGTCTCTTGAGCCTTCTGCTTCTGAGCTCGAGTCACGACGAAACAATGAGCGGATTTCTTTTTCTTTTTGTTATTTGTGGGGTTGTCTTCCTCCACATCTGAGTCCATCGTGTGGTGGACTAGGGCTTCTACCGTTAAGGTATTGCCTAAACTGTATTCCTTTGATGCTTGAGGGATGCGACTTAGTGCATCTGCATTAGTGTTGTACTTCTCCGGTTTATATTCGATGTTGTAATCTAATTCAGATAATTTGTGGTGAAATCTCACCAAACGGGAAGTAGGGTCTTTCACATTGAAGACACCTTTGAGAGGTTTATGGTCTGTGTAGACCGTGAATTTCCGGCCTTGAAGATAGCACCTGAAATTCTTCGTAGCCCAGACAATAGCCAATAACTCTTTCTCTATAGTAGAGTAATTTCTTTCGCCTTTGTTTAATGTGCGGCTTGCGTAGGCAATGGGCTGGTCCTTTCCGACTTCTCCTTGAGAAAGAACAGCTCCTAGAGCCTCGTTACTTGCGTCCGTAGTAAGATTAAAAGGTTTTGTAAAATCGGGGTAAATCAAAAGTGGTGGAGAAATTAAAGCATTTTTTATGCTTTGAAATGCTTCTTGGCATTTCTCTGTCCAAGTGAACTTTACATCCTTTCGGAGTAAATTCGTGATTGGACGTACAGTTTTGGAGAAGTCTGGAATGAATTTCCTGTAGTAATTGGCAAGTCCTAGAAATGACTGAACTTGCCTTACTGTTTTTGGAACAGGAAATGTTTGGACGCAGGCCGTCTTACTTGGGTCTGGTAGGGCTCCTTCGCTAGAACATTTATGTTATAGGTAAACAACTTCTCTTCTTAGAAACTGGCACTTTTCTGGCTGCAGTTTTAAGTTGTTCTCTCTCAACTTGTCGAAGACTTTTCTCAACTTTTCGTTGTGGTCGTTTAAATTTTTTCCATAGATGACAATGTCATCTAGGTAGACAAAACATTCGAGGCCTTGTAGGCCTGTTAAGACGAAATTCATTAGGCGTTGAAAGGTGGCGGGGGCTCCTTTGAGCCCGAATGGCATACGCTTGAACTCGTAGTGCCCATAGCTTGTGCTGAAAGCAGTTTTATGTCGATCTTTTTTGTCGATTCGGGGTAGCGGGAATGCGTCTCCAATTGTCTTTTCGTTTAATTTACGAAAATCGACAACGACGCGCCACCTTTTTTCACCGTCAGGTCCCGCTTTCTTGGGGACAACTAGTAGAGGTGAATTCCAAGGGCTTTTACTAGACTGAACTATCCCGCTGTCTAGCATTTTTTTTAGCTGCTCGTTAATTACTTTCCGCTGTGTTTCAGGTAAGCGGTACATTTTTTGATTGATTGGTGCTTGATCTTGCACCAATGGAATATTATGCGTTATCGCATTTGTATAGGTGAGTTTGTCACCTTTGAGGAAGAAGATATTGTTATACTCTTCGCAGAGTTCTGATATCGAAATTTTTTCTTCCGCGGTTAAATTAGGGTCTAGGCTGCGTTCTTGCTCTAGCCTAGAAATACGCGGGTATTGTTTTGGGTCGTCCGGAGTCTCATTATGCGGGTATAGATATCGTACATGTTGTAAAATTGCTGATTTTTCAGCTGAACCTTGGTTTGACTTACTATTCCTTGTAAATTTGTGTCCTGAAATTGGATTGAATTTAGTTAATTCCTTATGAGGCTTTATTTTGTTGTATTTAGCATGTAACAGGGTACTTGCTTCCTGCTTTGTTGACGGCTGAGTTTGGTACACCTGTGTGGTCTTTGCCTTAGGTTGTGTGATATACTCATGCACGTCAATGCTATTGCTTTTTGACCATGTAGCATTCTGTGCGCTGTGTGACGGTGGAGTAATATGCACCTTTAATATAGGCTTTAGCGACTCGCTACCGTTCTTGTATGGCCGTTGTTTGTTTAACAGTGATTTATGCCTCGGGATTTTGGACGGAAGAGCTATATGCACCTTTTTGGCAGGCTTTAGACACTCGGTTCCGTCTCTTGTGTTGTTTGATATTGCCTCCATATTTGGTAGTGGAATGTGTGTTCTTTTGTGATCTTTTGAGTGCGTTAATGGGACTATGGTGTAGTCGTTTATTGGATATAGCTGTAACTTTAAGCTATGTATGACTACTTGATGACTGTTAGCGTTGAGAATACTAACCAGCACTAATTCTTCTCCAGATGACAGCAAACTGTTTGCCAAGAAGACTCCATCGCTTATCTCTTGGGATAAACAGAGCATTTCTTCTTGAGTTTGCAACGGCACTGGGGCCACAATTTGAGAGCGCGCAGGTATGCGGATTGGTTCCTTAAAGGTAACCAATTGCTGCCTGCCTTCATCGGTCTCTTGCTCGCCCAGACAGCTTTTTTCACATTCCTTGGGCCCTTTTGGAGCTTGGCAGCCAGCTTTTCTCGTTTGAGAAGCCTTGAAGACACTGCAGGTGGATAGTTCAGCCTGTTTAGACTCTACCTCTTCTGCAAGTGTTCTTACTTCGACTGCTTTTTCAGAATGTAGCTTGTCCGTTTCAAACTCTAATGGCAAAGCAAATTCGTTTGGATTAGTTTCCGTGCGAGGAAACCTTAGTACCTTATTAGGACCCTCAACGTTGCAGTTGTTTGCTAGGAAATCATTTCCTAGAAGTCCATCATCGGAAAGACCATTCAAGTTCTTTACGACTTGAAACTTGCAGGGAATTTTGTTTTTGAAAACGAAGTTTCCCTGGCAATTTCCCAGCGTCTTTCCGGTGCCAAATGGGGTCTGAAGTGTACATGCCTCATTGTGGTTAATTTCTTTGAGGTCTTTTAATGACCTTTTCTTTATTATACTTACCTCAGCGCCTGTGTCTACTACTAGTTTAGTTTGGCCGTTCAGGCCTATGTCTAAAGGAAGTTTTACTGTAGCGACACTGGAATCGGGCTGTTGAGGAGACCCTAATTTATTAGATGGGAGATTTATAGTCGAGCCGGGGAGTTTTGGGTCGACTGTACGTCGTTTCCCTGACTTCGGGCTTCCCATTTACGTTTTTGTTGGCAGTTATTTACTGCATGTCCAGAACGACCACAAAATTCGCACTTTTTTCGCACATTATATACTCTTGAGTTGTTATTGGGGTTTTGAGGCTCTCTAGGACGTTGGATTGGTGCTTCTCTGTTTTGGGGTCTTTGAAAACTATTGTTGTTCCTTCTGCAGTCACGCACGTCATGATTATACATTTAGCAGTTCACACAATAAGGCGTATTTTTCCTTTTGAGGCAATCGGCATATGTGTGGCCTCTTAAATTACAAAAACTACAAGTCACTTTATTTAAATAGGTATTTTTATTTTTTACATTATATTTTTTATCTGGCGACCTTGGTTCCTGTTTAATATATGCTGTGCCCTCCTGTGTGAACTGTGACGTTGGTATGTGACTGCTTGGGTTAGTGGTTATATTGTGTTGCCGGGGATCTTGTGAGTAGGATATGATGCCAGGATTATATACGCTTTGATTTACTAGAGTACTACTTTGAGTTAATTGCGCGTTATTAGGTACACTGGTACAGGCAGAATTTGGCAATGTATTCTGTATCATATTTGTTTGGAATTGTCCTGGAGGTTGCAGGAATAGAGCACTTTGCTGGAGACGTTCCATGTCAAGTGCTCTTTGTACGAGGTCATCCACCGTGCCGTCTGTCATGGTCAGAAGGTATTGGCACATATATGGGTTATTTACGCCTGTTTTCAGTGCGTTTTTCGCGAAATCTTCCAACTGCGTTTTAACAGCTGGTGCTTCTGTGGCTCCGTATTTGGATTCTGCTGCTTCATTGCAGAGTGCCAGCATTTGTTTTACTCGTGCCGTGAAGGCTGTGAGGTTTTCTAAGGGATACTGCCTTGTAGTGATTAATTTATTTACCAGTTCCTGGTAAGTTTCTCTAGGCAGGTATGTGCGATTTAGCCGTTCTTCTACTTCTTTGAAAGTAGTGGGCATATTTGAGGCAAAAAGCTAGTAAGCTTCACCTCGAAGTCTGGTGGGAAAGATTTGTAAAAATGCTGTTAGTTCATCCACCGAAATGCACTGGATTACCTGCCTGCAGCATCCTAGGAAAGTTTGGAGCTCCAGGCTCAATTTTGGGTGCTGCTCTCCCGAGAATAAGGGTACGAGCTGGGCAGTTAACTTGGCGATTTTCGCGTAATCTGCCATGTTTATATTGGGGATTCTGAAGCTAAAGTTTGACACTTTTGGGGAGCTAGTTTCTTCTATGCTTGTTTCCAAAAGGGAGTCGCCCAGCCAATTCAATAGGATTTCACTCACGGTGGAATCACTGACACTGTCTTCAATGGCACCTTCTCTTAATTCTACACTATTATTTGTAATTTCTGTTTCGAGAGAGTGCGAGAGTTGCCCAAACTGCTTTAAGCTTTCTTTAAATTTTTCCGTACTTTCTTTGAATTGAGCGATTTGCTCAAGCCGCCGTTCACGGGACTTTTTGAGCTGTTTATCGATAGAATCGCACTGTAGAACAGAAAGTTCGGAGGAGTCTCGCACTTTCCCCTCTAGATATTTTAAGTAATTTTCTAAATTTAATTTATTAGACCTTACTTGCTGGGGACCTGTCAGGATTGTCCTACTCCTGAGTGTGACTCCTGGTGCTGTTGAATTTGTTGGGGGTGTTTGATTAGCACCCTCTGTTGCAGATGTTGCTCCCTCGTTGCCTCCTTTGTTGTGGAGTTGGTAGGGATGATGATATTTCCTGCGGCGTCTGTTGGTGGGAGCTTTCCTCGCTCATGGACCACCGTATGTGAAATTTGCAGCTAGGGGGGCTTCTGCCGTCTTAATTCCTTTGGTTCAAATTGAGAGGGGGGCTTATTGCCTTCTTCGAGGTCCCTCTCAATTCAGGATCGCTGGTTTTTGTGATTGAGGTTCTTTTGCTGCCGGTGGGGCCCGTGGCCTACTTAAATTCCCCTGGATAAAAGCTGAAAGGGGGGCGCGTTGCCTACTTCGAAGTCCCTTTCAGCTCCGGATCGCAGATTGACGGTTGAGGATTCTTCCTTCCTTCAAGTGTAGCTTTAGCACTTTTGGTTGTGAACTTCTGATATCCTGGGCTGGGATGAAGCCCGCTATTGTCCCACGTTGGCACTTTGTGCTTTGATGAGGGGGTGGCTGCGTGTTTTGCAAACAGAGGCAGTTAAAGCTGTCCGACCCCGAGCGTTGGGAGCCGACAAGATCGAAATACTCCTGAAGCCAGACTCAACTTCAGGCGGAGGGTAGGGTGTCTTGCCCAGTATTCGATCCCGTCTTCAACTCCTTTTTGATTCGTAGGATAGAGGGTTTTCGAGCGCTTATACTTTGTTTGTTTAAAGCAGGCTTCCTCTATCCTACCGGCTGCGCCAATTTTGTTACATACCTTTCGCGGGACTCTGGCAGGGGCTTTATCCAAAGACACTTTTATTTCTTTTCCACGTTTATTTTATTTTTTTCTTCTTTTACAGATTAATTTAATTCTTCTCCTTTACTTTCTTTACAACTCTGGTTACGTTCTAATTTCGTGTTATTCAACTCTCTTTTTTTTTTACTTTTGTATTTTACTAACAAAATTATTCCACAACCGAGACCGACCCGTTACCAAGTTCAAAATCCAACCCGACTTCGTTTTTTAAAAATTCCACCGCCAACCGCCGTTTTTTAACAATTTTATCCAACTCGCTCGTAGAAGATTTTTTTTTTCAACTCTACTTTTTAAAATTTTTACTCCCGAACCGCCGCTAATCCAGTTTAAAATTCAACTCCGCTGCTATGATTCGACTGCGCTCTTGATCGCTTTCATCGCGATCAAGAGCCGTCGGTCAGGGTAAAAAATGCATAGTTGCATTTCTACCCTGAGAAAAATTTTCATTTATTCTGGACTTGATTAAACAAGTCCAGAATATTTTTCGTTGGACGGTGGCTTGAAAAAATGAAATTTGATGTTTTTATAAACATCAGCCACCGTCCCGTCGATTGAAATTGCGGCGCGCGTATACATATAATGTAATCTCGCGGCGCGCATTTCTTATCGCGAAAGCTTTTTTTGTGATATGTATGTACGTTCGTACATACATATTATAATTTTCACGACAAATCGTACTGAAGGTACGATTTGTCTTTTGCTTTATTTTTTTAAAGTAATTATTTCTACTGGCAAATTTTGCTGAAGGCAAAATTTACCATGGGAATAATTTTGTTTTAATTTATGGAATGTGAAGAAAATTGCTGATGTAATTTTCTTCACTGATCCAATAGATAAGCTAACCATGTTTTAGGCATGGTTAGCTTATGTTAAAATTTTATGGATGAAACTTTTTTATATATATTATATATATTTGTATACCCTTTTTTAGGAATGTTTTTAGGTATAATTTACGTACATAACACCAAGAGTTATTGTTGAAACCACTCTCGATTTTCAACGTGTGACTGCTTGGTCCGGTTTATGGTACCGCGGGGTCATTTGACCTTACTTTTTCGAAAATGAGGCTGGAGCAACAGTTACGGTGAATGGATTGCGCTATCGACAGATGATTAATGATTTTTTATGGCCGGAATCGGATGGTATTGATCTAGACAACGTTCACTTTCAACAAGACGGTGCTCAGTGCCATACAAGAAACGAAACCATATCTCTCGAAGACGTCATCACAATTGGCCACCGAGATCTTGTGACTTAACACCTTGCGACTTCTTCCTTTGGGGCCACGTGAAAGAGAAGGTCTACGCCAACAGCCCAGCGTCGATTCAAGACCTCAAAGATGGAATTCGTGAGGCTATCGAGGACATAGGGAAGCCACTTTGCGATTTGAAAATTTCATGAAAAGAATATGGTCCTGTAGGCGTGGTCGTGGTGGTCGTTCGCATACCTTCCTCTTTATAATGAAATAAAAATCCGATCATTTGTCTCAAAAAATGGCATTTTTATGTGAATATCAGAATAACACCTCTTATTGGAAAACCCTGTATATACAGGGTATGCCACATGCATGCAATATCTTTGTATTATGGAGTGCATGATAATAGGCCTTCTTACATTATTTTACAATTTTAATCAGTTGTTGATAGAAAGGTCTTCTTACCTCGTTACTGTGCGGATCGCAGCTCTCTTGTGCTAAAGTCATGCAGTAACGGATTTACATCGAACAGCCGAGTGAACTGCTTTAAGAGCTTGTCTACAAAAAATACTACAATTTTACTCTATGCTATTGATTTGCATTGACAAGTTCTGGTGCTTGCTGTGCATATTAGAAATAGATTTGCCTACGTAAAGAAGACTGGTTCGGTTTCCATGGCCAAAGTTTACCGATTTAGAGTAACTTTATTGAACGGGCATTGGTAATTTGGGAGTATGCTAACGTATGTAGTCAATATTATTATCAATGATCTGTTAATTTTGCATATAGGAGTTTTACTTTTATTTGGCTTTTTCTTTAATCTTTTAATGTTTCAATTGCTAACTTTTTAAATAATTTTTATTAAAGTAACTGGTTAGTTTTTCTAGGCCTAAGTGCTTTGACATTGTTTCTTTGTATTTGTATTATCAGTTTCCTGGGGTTTGGTTTGATGATGCTTCATAACCTGTCTTGTGCCTCCTGCCGGCATATGATATGAGTGAATTTCTTAAATTTCAGACTTAACAAATGTAAGAGCGCTGCTTAATATTTTAACCGGCAGAGCGGGAGGATTTAATGATTGTCATGTTAGATCTAGGTTTTTGAGATCTAAACAATTCCAGCTTCATTGCATTTTCAAGAACTTCAATGTCCATTCCATATTTGTGTCTGAAAGTTGGCTGAATGAAAATGTTATATTGCAGTGTATGTCAAAGACAACTTTAAAGCAAGGGTAGTCAAGAAATCCCATTGAATTTTTAAAATACTTCTCGTCAGTATTTATGCCCCCTCCCCCACAAAAAACCATATTTAATCTTGAGAGTACTAAGGAGCTTGGATGTTCTCTCTCCAAATTATTAAAACTATATCTGAATGTGCTTGTCAGGGGAGATCTCAATATGAACCTTGTTAAAAATTCCTAAGCAGCTTACTCCGACGAAGAATTTCATCTGCATCAGAAAAATCAGAAAAAGTCGTTCTTACGCCATATATGGCATAGTTGCAGGCAGACGTAATGCGCTGCCTTCAGCATCGCATTTATGCGCTGGAATTAGATGTTTTTCATGAAAATAAAATGCTCGTTCAGCTTGGTCACTGAGAAAATTTCGTTTTCTAATACTTCCTTTTTTATTATCTTGTCAAAAATTTTATTCTTATGTATAAATAACTGCATTTTTAAATAGATAAATCTTAGTCAAGAGTAATTCATCAACCAAAAAGGTGTTGTATTTAAACCGTAAATTTTCTTTCTGCGGTGATTAAGCCATTCATCAGCAGTACAGCTGATACACCTTACTCATATACTATTCGCGTTGTATACAGCAAAACAGTTTATCGGCTTAAGAATAACACATTGGTCACTCCGACGTGTACGTTTCATAAAAAAATCACTATTTGAAGATTACACAAAGAGTACTTCATCAAGTTGTTTCCAATCATGGATGGACTTCTAGATTTGCAAGCATCCCTATGTGAAATAATTCAGAACAACTATAATAACTTAAAGATGGACGGACCCAGCCGGAAGACCACCAGAAATATGATTTTTTCAAGAGGACCGTACATTGTAAAATCACGAAATTAAAAAAAATTACAAAATATCTTCCGTATTAACACAGAACTCATCGCGCGCACAGCTTTTTAATGCTTAATGTCTGTGGCTGGGGCTGATTCTGCAACGTACAACGTTGCGATCTGGTTGTTGTGAGCTCATTAGATAATAAATTCTGAACTGAGCTATTGGCTCAATTCTCCATCTATATGTAGTCTGTGGTCGAACCCTAAAGAAGATCGGTAACAAGGCTGATGAAACGCATTCGTGAGTATACCATGAGTTGAAGATCCTGACGATCAAGAAAACAGTCGATGATATATCCGAACCGATCAGCAGATTTCGGAAAAAAACCATGGGGCCACCCCTGGACTACACCAGGGAACTATACGACGCTCTATACGATTGGTGTCAAGCTGTTCTTGTACACTTGCATGAAAAACTTGAGACCAAAGAGACTCCAGAATCAAACAAACAACCAGCATATTCACAGATGAAGTGCCTCGAGTCACCTTGCCAATATTTGATGGTGACTATACGAAATGGATGCATTTCCATGACCTTTTCGATGATCAAATGGTTCCCTCGAGTTCGATAAGCAATGCTGAAAAAAATTTTTACCTCACCAGCAATCTCAGTGGTGAAGCTAGGTCACTAGTCAAGCAAATATCAATATCAGATGCTAACTCTACCATTGCATGAGATGCCTTGAATTAACGGTATAATAACCGGAGATTATTATGCACAGCACTGCTCTACAAGCAGTGGGACCAGCCACCTACAAAAGGGTACCCAGCAGTGTCCATCAAACATCTGCCCGATGTAACAAACGAGTGCGTCCTCGCACGAGAAAATACAAAGATCTCTAGCACAAGCTGGTATCCCATATTGGTGCACATGATCATCAAGAAGCTCGACAAAACTACTCAAACGCTGCTTGAGGAGTCCTTAAAATCACCAAAAGATCCGCCTACCATTAGAGGGCTATTAAACTTCCTAGAGAGAAAGTCCAATGTACTAGAGTCTCTTGGGAAAAAATGCCATACTGCAGCAAGAGAGCAGAGATTCAACAAAAAACTGCAAGGATCATCGCGATCCGCATTGGTATCCATAACCAAGCTAATAAGTTTTGTAGTATGCGGAAATAAAAGTCATCTACTATATTTCTGTCCAGCATTTTTGGACCAGTGTCGACCAAATCCCCACATAACAATTAGACAACACAAAATATGCATTTACTGTCTGAAATGCGATCATCCATTTGCAGAATGTAGACCTAGGAGCTTCAATAAATGTTCCGACAGCATGACTCGTTAGTCCACATAGACTCAAGTTCAAAATCGTACAACAACAACATTATTTCAGAGTTATCAAGGCGACTAAACCTGATCCATATTCCAGAAAAAATGCACGTCCAAGGAATAGGCAAGGGACTCCGAAAGCCCCCCTCCATAGAGTACAGTTGTATCCACATTCAATGATAAACAACTGCTCCACCCAATTGGACGCGTTTGTGTTTAAAAAGGTTGTATCCAATCTACCACATCAAGTAATTGAGAACCTGTCCCACAAAATATTCGGTTGGACGATCCAAATTGCAATAAATCTGGCACAATTGACCTTTTAATAGGAACCGAACTGTACTTTGACTTACTAGCACTTAGACAAATCAACCTCGGTGTAAAATTGCAAACACTTCAGAACAATATGTTCGGATGGACCGTGTCCGGACAAGTACAAGATGAAAAGGTCTCTCTTACCATATGTGGCATCTGTGGCACTTCGATCAAACTTTCAAAAAAATAATCAAGGCAGATTTGTAGTTAGCTACCAATTTTCCAAGATCCCATGGCTTTAGGAGAATCAAGAGATATCGCCCTTCAACGCTTCTACTCCTTTGAAAAGAGATTTCTTCGTCAACCAAACATCAGAGGATAATATGTTGATTTCATGCGGGAATACGAAGCTTGAGGACACATGATAAGGACGAAATTAACAGAAACAAAAGGCCCGTGTTACCTTTTGCCGCATAACAGCGTCAAAAAAGTGGATAGTACTACTACAAAGCTATGTGATGTTATCGACCCATCAGCCAGACGATGTCGAACGTCTCGCTAAATGAGATTCTGTGCAAGGGTCCAACTATCCAGGACGAGCTACTCTCAATCCTGTTACGACTCAGATATCCAAAATTTGTCTGCACTGCCGATTTAGAAAAGATGTATCGGCAGGTTGAAGTCGTTGGAGAAAATCAGCCATTACATTATTTCAAATAATGTACCTTTACATAAGGACTAACACCAGCTCCAACACTCGCAATCAAGTTCTAGGAATATATTGCAAATGAAGGTGTTCTGACTCATCCACTGGGGTCGAGGGTCCTCAAATGAAACTTTAATGTAGGTGATGTAATAACAGGGTCTGATAATTTAAGTGAGCTTCTTGAGACACAGCACCAACTCAAACAACTACTCATTTCTGGCGAATTTCATCTTCGTGAGTGGTGTGGAAATCACCCACAGCTGTTACAACATATTCCGAAAGAAGACATTGAACTTGAGTTAAACTTCAACGAGTCTGCAGAAGAGCCCATAAAAACGCTTGGTCTAACCTGGCAACGAAGTTCAGATATTTTCCGGATAAAAACAGGTTGAAAAGAAACAGGACGGTTACCAAAAGAACAGCCCTATCCGATATCGCACATATCTTCGATCCACTGGGAATCATGAAGCTAGTTAAAATATTAACCAGAATATTCATCAGGAAAATTGCGTCTGTAAAGCTCGACTCGGCTGACTCGTTACCCATTGATATGCATACCAGCTGGTTAAAATTTCGGGAGGACTTGAAGCTTCTGAATGATATTAAAATCCCAAGGCATATAGCGTCGCTTAAAATATACAAAACATTACAACTACACACCTTCGTCGATGCATCCGAAAGAGCATACAGATACACATCAAGATGGTGTTATCGCAGTATGTCTGTTTTGTGCAAAATATAAAGTAGCTCTGATAGAAAAAATAAAATTACCCGACCTCGAACTGTGTGCAGCGAAACTAGAATTTTAATCAACTCACCGAGTAAGAAAAGACATCAATATAGCTCACATAAAATAATATTTTTGTACGTACTCTGAAATAACGCTCGCATGGATCAGTTCAAGTAATCATACCACATATTTGTGGACTATCTAGTCCAGAACGGTGGAGGTATGTTCGGTTAAAGGACAATCCTGCAGATATCGTTTCCAGAGGAATGGCACCAGCCAAACTCGCCAAAAACGCCAACGCGGCAAAAACGAGCGTTGTAATTAATAATGTCAGATGAAGAGCTAGACCAGGCACTAATTGTAGTTATTTACCAAACGAAACGAGAAAGACTTAAAGATGAAGTACATCAGCTCGACAGGAACAAATATGTTAACAACAACAATCTATTAAACAGTCTTGGCCCTTTGTTCGATGATTGAAATATCATCCAGGTTGGGGGACGACCGGAAGACTCTGAGCTATATTACGATGTCAAAATATTGTTGCCGTATTCCCATCCACTAACACTCTTTTGACTCTCGACATTCATATTCGCAATCTACACGTTGGACCTCGTGGGTTGTTGGCTATAACCAGACAACGAACATCGCAAGATCAATTGTACAACATTGTGTCCGCTATCACAAGGTGAAATGAAAATTGATGATCCAACTCATGGCAACGTACTAATAACCAGGGTTCAGCCTGCGAGACCCTTTGTCAAAGCCGGCGTAGATTTCTGTGAGCTAATACACACTCACTTTGAGTTACGAGGGAAACGTCCTCAGAAGTCCTATATACCTGTGTTTTGTGTTTTTCGCCACGAAAGCCATCCATTTTGAGGTTGTCAGTGATCTCACCATGAATAGGAGCACGCAAACATTTCGTCGCAAATAGAGAAAATTGCCGAATTCGCTACTGTGACAATTTTCATGGCGCCAAAATTCAACGTCTGGAGCTCAGCAGTATATATATGTATGCTCCAGATGCAACAAACAAAATTTCTGCATTTTTCAAGCAAGAGCAGCGAACTTCCATTTCATCAACCTCGAGCTCCACACTTTGGGGTTTTATGGTAAGCCAGTGATATCAGCGAAGTTTTTGCTCCAGATATCGGTAGCATTAGCTGCACTCACCTTCGAAAAACTACTAACCGTCACAGCTAAAATCGAGGCCATTCTGAATTCTAGACCATTGACACCATTATCTTCCAATCCAAACGACCTATTGCAATAGTTAATCCAGAAGCAGTTCCACCACATTTAAGCCTAGCTAGAAGGTGGAAAATGGTGTCGCACATTAATCGAAAGTTCTGGCGATGCTGTTTAACCCAATACCTCAGCAAACTGTAACAAAGGCAAAAGTGGAAACAAGAAAGCAAAAATGCCAAACCTTTGAAATGCCAGCTTGGAAAAATTTAAATGACCATACAACGAGAGGATGGATTGGTACGATTCGCCGATGTACGAACGAATTCTGGTATTATGAGGCGGCCAATTCATAAATTACCACCACTACCAATCGAAGAAACGGAGAAATCTAGCAATGAATATACTACGACTCGACCTGGCGCTTCTCGAAGTGATGACACTACAACCGATACGACCACTAATCCAGACTATCGCCCTGAAAGAAGAAGCATCGTCCTGTTACGAGGTGCTCCTACTAACATGTTTTTCATGCCTATTCTTTGAAATCCATTAGCTCAGATTATCCCATTCGAATCACAACCGCGGATATATTTTGAGAATCTCGGTTCTGCTAACTTGGTGAGCAGTGAGTGGTCCCTTATAGTGGACCACCACATGGTAGGATATTGGGAGGAGGCTCACGCAATACTGGATTGAGGACATGCCCATAAATTATCAACAACCATCGACCATATTAGAATCAACGAAAATCATTTACTGCAGTTGATCAAGAATCAAACATCGGTGATAGACTCTACTGTAAACGTATTAAAACACTATCAGGAAAGCATGGCTAGCCAGTTAGAGACCATCAAGAACCACATAATGATAATAATCAACCAACCCAACAATATTTCAGAAGAGATATACCAGCGGAAAGTGGCTAAAACATTTTCCACTTGGGCTTTGCAGATAAGATTGGTGACAATGATGTACCAATGAGCTCAAACACCAATCCTTAATGTACTGACTGACACTCACCACAGGAAAATCAATCCCCGGTTACTGTGTCCACGACAACTAAAGGAAGAATTAAATACAAGAAGAGATCCCTTACCATCAACAATCAGATTACTCAAAAAAACAAATAATCTACTTCAACTTTATAAGCTCATGAAAGTCGAAGGTCGAGCAACAAAAAATATGTGATATTTCGAGTAAAGCTCCCTTGTTTACCTTTGAGGAGTTAAAACTACATCGCATCGTTCCAGTTTCAGTAATAATCAATGGTAGTTTTGTACCTATAAAACCATCATCTAAATTTCTGGTCGCCAATCTTGACAAAGACAAATATTATACACTCAAGAACCAGGAATTTCAGTTATGTCAAATTATTGGAGAGTCACAGCACATGTGCATTCAAATCAATCCAATGTATCGAAGAGGAGCCAATGTCAGCTCCTTTGAACTGAACTTCCTGACATACGCGCAACAATCCAGAAGAAAGAAATAGAAGACATACAGAAGCAAATCCAGGGACGAAATAAGTCGTTCTCATGCCACACACGGCATAGTTGCAAGCAGATGAAATGCAATGCCTTCAGCATGCCATTTATGCGCTGGAGTTTGATGTTTTCCATGAAAATAAAATGCTCGGTCAGCTTGGTGACTGAGAAAATTTCGGTTTTAAATATTTTCCTTTTTTTTATTGTCTTGTCAGAAATGTTATTATTATGTATAAATAACAGCATTTTTAAATAAAGAAATGTTAGTCAAAAGTAATTTTTCGGCCAAAAAGGTGTTTTATTTAAATCGTAAATTTTCTTTCTGCGGTGCTAAGTGTTGCACTTACTGCACCATTCATCAGGAGTACAGGTGATACACCTTACTCACATACTTTTCGAGTTGTATATAGCAAAAGAATTTATCCGATTAAGAAAAATGCAATCTATTACAAACTTATAGTACTGTGGATAACTGCACTCATTTTCCATTCCAGCCATCTCAATGTTTTCTAGCAAGGAATCCCAACATTCTATAATTGTATCTAATAATCCATCACTTTTGTATTATTTCTTTGTACCTACTATAGACAAAATTCTGTATCATAATCAGATTACTCCTACAAACTCGTTCGATCATAACTTTATTTTCTTGTCACATAAGATTTCATTTTCTTTGATTTCAGAGGTAATCATATATCGATCTTATGATGCAATTGCTATTGATGAGTTACTAAGAGAGGCATTGTCCCTACCCTGGGATCAAATTAGGAGTTATGCAGCAGTTATGAACAGCTTGGTGCTTTCCACAATATTTTCTTATATTCGCATGATTAGCAGATTCCGCTACAAAGCGTATTTCTTTGGCTAATCTTCCTTGGCATAGTGCTAATAGCGACTTTATGATTCCTGAAAGAGAATTTTTCTTCCGTAAATACATGGTTTCTAAAAGGGATGAGACTCTGTTCCGATGTAAGATATTACGAAACCGGATTAATAAAGTGGTACACACTTCTAAGAGGAGGTATTTATCGGGAATGCTAGATCCATCCCTGTCCACTATGTGTAAAGGTGGTACTATCATGCGAACTTAATCCTGATGACCTTAAGTTATATTTCACCAAAACGACTAATCCTCAGTCATTATTTCCTATTTCTATAGAAAGGGCGCTATTCGATTATCACGATGGTTTCAGTTTTCGTTGCGCTTCTCGGCTTCTCATGAGGAGGTTCGTAATGCGGCCATGTCCGTAGAATGGCTCTTATGATATTCCGCCAAAATTTTTTAAACTTCTGCATCCTATTAATTCCGATAGCTTAGTTTATATTTTTAACTCTTGTATGACTTATTCACAATTTCGCCGTTTTTGGGAAAGAGCTATTGTTTTAACTTTAGCTAATTATTCTACTCCGGTTGTTGCTAATCATCTCTGTGTTAATAGTTTACTTTATTTTCTCAGCAAGTTTCTGGAGAAACTTAAAAACAATCAAGAGTCTTAAATATTATCGAAAATGGGTTAATAACCCGGTGGCGTTCTGGTTATCGATCGGGTCACAGCTTCGAAACAGCACTCTTCAAAGTAACGTCGGGGATATAAGCGAAGCATTGGATAGTAAGTATTTCACGGCTTTGGTATTGCTTGATACTAGCAAGGCATTTGACACAGCTAATCATGGCTTACTTTGTGCTAAACTTAAAAAAATTATAATTTTTCACTGTCGTCGCTTAAATTAATGAGTGCTTTTCTGACAGGTCGCTTTCAGCATGTCAGGATAAGGAATGAAAAATAAGGAGTACATATTGGACTCCCGCATCGGTCTATTTTTGGACCCTTGCTATTGGGCAACTCCTTTGTGGGGTTGCCATACCAAAATTTTGTTTTCCACTGGGTATATATTTGGACACTGCCTGAGAACTCGGTGACATAGAGAGCTGAAATTTGGTACATGGTGTTTTTATAGTAATAGCTTAGACAAACTTAATACACTAGATGTCCAGTCATTGCGCCAAATGCTGTGCCACTTAAAATCAAAATCACGCGTTTAAAGTAAAGCTCTACGCGTTTAAAGTAAAGCTGTTCATGTAAGCGAAGAGAAAACGTGATCGGTTCTCTTTGTACCCCACTTTTCATAAGCAGAGTAGATACTCATGACCGCACGAGTAGATCTGCCCCTGCCCGCTGTCGACTGACTTAGTATTCTTTTAGAACAAAGTATATTTTCGCGCTGTTGCAAACCGAGAGCATGCAAAACATTCTTAAAAGCTTTCGCTCTTAACAAAGGATCGTTGTTTCTGCTTCATAGGCACACTTTCTGACATCTAGTATATTAAGTTTGTCTAAGGTAATAATAAATAAAATTACAAAAATGGACTAAATCGGGCTACCCCTTCCTTGTGTTAGCATATAAAAATTTAGGTTTTATACAGTGTGTCTCGTACGTACCGCATTTCCTTTATACCACGGATTGCTCGCTCAATTTCGAGAAATAAATTGTATGGTAGGAGAGTCGAAAAATGCACGGTGTGGGCGGAAAGGGGGTTTGTGATTTTGGGTGCTTTTTATCCTAATACCATGTAACTTTCTTGTTATATACCGTATGAAGGTGATTTGCATCTCAGGTGATAGTAAACCCTCTACCGTTTCCAACAAATACCCAATCACCTCTCTACCCCTTTTTCGTCGGCAGTTATATGATGTCAAATTAAAAAACTTGGGTAATTTTGCAATTTGCTTTTCAATTTCAACGATTTTTCCGCCAAAATGCATGATAACTATACAGTTTTATGACAAAATTTAAGGACCCCGGAATGTTACCTTTAATTTGACTATGCGCATGTACCTACCTAAATACTACAGTTTTTGAGATATTCCCGTTTGTATGGTGCATAATTTCATTAATTTTGCTAATAATAATAGAAATCGCGCCTAATTTTATGCAATTCCACGCAAATTAACAAAATTTATGAAATCATGCATCAAACTATTAAAGAAATTAAAAAGAGATAAAAAAGTTTAAAAAATTCAAAAAAAAAAGTTAAAAAAGGTAAATAAAAGTTAAAACAGTTAAAAACGTTAAAAAAATTAAAGAACACTTCACGAAGTGGCGCGCGGTCTATGAGTCCGCACCAATATTATTTCCCTTTTATTTTTATTGTAAACTAATATGTATAGCTTTGTGAGCTTCTGTGTATTCCCGGGAACACAGTAGACCTACACGTTAGTCGATCGCCAAGTCTCGTTGCATGTGTTTGTGTCTTGATATTATAGTTTGCGGTCCCATAAGCCGCACGCGCACGGTAGAAAAATGTTAATTTTGTTCCAAAGCAAACAAATCAGAAAACGAAAGTTGCTACTATGAATTAATTAGGAGTATTAGTAGCATAAATTGTTTAGTTTTTGTTATTTGTATAGTAAGCTATAATGCCGTTCTTTAGTAATAAAAAGCTAGAAAATGAAATATTTATTTTATCTTTCGAAAACTGTTCAATATACTTGCGTTTTCATGATCACATGCCACCATTCGTGTCCTGCTAAAGGGTGCCACTTCCGGAAAGTTAAAGTTAAGTTAAATCTTGTTTCGGGAGTCTAGATTCGAGAGTTGAGAGAGGAGAGCGGAGAATTGAGAGTGGATAATCTAGAGTGGAGAGTGTAGAGAGTATATAGAATTTTTGACTAAAAAGTAGAAAATAAAGTATATCAGAAAAACTTTTAAAATAAACAACTTTCATACATAAATTGTACTAAATGTACAAAATAATTTTTTGTTACTCTGTAATATCACTGTTGTTCCTCTACGCGTAGACTTTCATTGTCTACCCTTTATCGTAGACATTAGCGTAGTCAAACAAATTTATAGTGTAGACTATGTCGACAATGTCAACTAATGTGTCGGCAATGTAGACTTTGTACTCTGTCAAAAACAAAACTTTTAGTTAGTACGTGAAGCGGTATCATATTCTTATGAAAATTAATAAAATAAAGTTACGATAAATAGTTCCGTCAACACATAACATTTGTTAAAAACACAAACCCACATAAACGACAGTACCTTATCAATCCAAGCTGATCTAAGCATAGAAAAAATTTTACAAACTGTGTAGGATTGATTAAATCTCAGTGTACATTATACAAATATTTTCGCTAGATCTAGCACTTATGTACACTACATAGGCTCTTTTCGCGCAACGCTCATACACTGTTAATTTTGGATTTTTTTTTTTTTAGATTGTTATTTAGTTAAGTTTAGTTCTTATATCATTGGAAATATTATTGAATAATTGAATTTATATTTTAAGGCGTAGCAAGCAAGAAAATAAACTTTGTTACAATCAAAAGAAAAAATAAAACTGAACTTTTTTTACACACGATCTTCTTCTTCTTTCTAACTCCTTTTTAATCTGGTACCTTTCAATTTATGACTAGACCTGTCATAGGCCTAGACAAAATTATAATTATAAAATATGCCAGGCAGACTGAAAAATAAAGCTTTCACTGAAGTTAGATTCGATCTCCAAAAATCAATAACTTTTTTTTTAAGGAACTGAACTCCACGGGAGAGGAAAAGAAGATTGGGTTTTCAAAGGAAAAACTCAGTCTTCGAAAATCTATACATGAAAGGAAAAAAAAAACAAAAACCCATTAGCTTTTTTGAATACGGTACCAATGCACCTCAATCTCAGTTGGCCATAAAGCTCTTGCAGATTCAAGCGTCATCTGTCTATCTAGAAACACTTTTTCAAGCTGTTGACACCTTCATTCTCCAAGCAGAAATCGGTTAAGCTTTGAAAGATATAAACGATTGTTGCATATTTATTATTCTCTTAGAATTATGCATGCATGATGTATACCACGAAGAAGCTGATAATCTGATTAATTCATATTAATCTAGATAACTGTTTTTAATTTAAATTGCTAATTATATTATAACTAAGAGTCTCCGAACGACCCGATAGTAGATTACTCTCTGACCACCGTAACTTTCGGAACAAAAAGTACTCCGTTTTTAGCTGTAAAAACTCCAAAACACTTAGGTCTAGATGAAGAACAGCAACATCTAATTGGAAGTGAAACCATTTTGAATGACATGTACGTTTATGATCTTATTTGCGGTGATCATACTATAGATTCGGCTATAGAAAAATAGAGGCAATTGATATCACTTATGAAATCTGGTGGATACACTTTACGGAAATGGGGATAAAATTGCTACCGAGTTCTAGCGAGCGTACCACCGGGAAGTGAAGATTCTATTGAACTTCAACATTGAAAACATTAGGGCATTGGGAGTCCTTTGGATTTCGCATTTGGATCACATTTTGTATAACCTTGATCTCGATCCCATACCTGAAAAACTTACAAAAAGGAGTATTCTCTCAGAAGCCGCAAGATTATTTTATCCCTTGGGACCACACCATCGGCAATAACAGCAAAAGTAATAATGCAGACATTGTGGCTAGCAGGACTAGACTAGGATGAACAAGTTTCATCAGATATCGAAAATGAATGGCAATTGTATCGAGAAAGTTTGAAAGTCATAGCAGAAATTACCATACCTAGGAGGATTCACTTTTCAAACGAAATACAATATGCAACTTTTCACGGATTTTGTGCTGCCTCGATGAAAGCATATGCAGCCATTATATATAGTACATATATGCAATAAGAATCAAAAGGGTCAGGCAAAGTCATCGTTGATTGCAACCAAATCAAAGGTGGCACCTGTCGAAACAGTATCTCTGCCAAGGCTAGAAGTGTGTGGTGCTGTGTTACTAACCAAACTTTTACGTCTAGTGATTAACACAATGTACTACAAAGTTCCAGCACCTGCATGGACTGACTCATATACTGTTCTGGCATGGCTCAGTTATCACTCCCACAAATGGAAAACTTTTGTGGTCAAAACAATGGCGCGCATTCATGAACTCCTAATCGAAAACGTATGGAAACACGTACCATCAAAAGATAATCCAGCAGATAGTGCATCACGTGGAATGATGCCAGCTGAATTAGGAAATCACAGATTATGGTGGAAGGGCCCTGAATGGTTATGCCATCAACCAAGCTGGCCACAAAAATCAGGAAGCACAAACACAGATTTGGAAATCAGAAAGCAGCATGTTTACATGCTACTGCAACTCCGGAAGATGATTGACAGTAAAAAGAAATGATTCGAACATTCTATGAATGACAATGTGAGCGTGAACTAAAAGCGAAATAAAGGGAGTAAATTATTTTGAAACCAAGTATGTGTATTTTTAATTAAAATTGAAACCTTAGAAAATTGATTCCTTAACATTGTTAGTTCTCTTTATGTTTACTATTATTAGTCATTATTCTCAGCTTCAACAAATTATGCCGATTATTATCCGAATCATTACTTTTGGTGCACTTATAATCTATTTCCTAACTGACAAAGTTATTATACGATTTGAATTTTGTACCAAATTTATATTCTCTACATTATCTACGCGTATAAAATATAATGCAGGCAAGATTTTATTGTCTGCAGATAATTGTCGATGCGTAGACAATAATGTAGTCTACATAACGTAGTCTACGTCGCACAACGCTGTGTAATATACACAAGAAAAGTTTTATTGCAAAATATAAAATGCTAGAACAGGGATGATAATATCGATGTATTGAATTTTACTAAATTTTTTTGAGGATATATTGAATTGAACTTGAATGTTTTAAACTAGGACCTGCTCTGGACTAATGTTTGGAAGAAATTTTTGCCTTGGAGTTAGAAATTATTGTTATTCTGGAAATTACTGTTTTATGTTGAATTTTGCGAGTGGTGATATCTACATATGAAGTTGTTCACGTATTTTGTGTAAAGATTGATTGAATTGAATTAAGCTGACGTGATTTGGATTATGCCTTGGTATAATAATCTAAATAATATGTATTCGATTTGGAGTTGGAGCTTGTATATTTTGGGATTGAATTTTCGTGTTGGATATCACTTGCTGTGCGTTTTTATTCACGAATTTGGATAAAGGCTGCCTGAATTGAATTGCATTGAATTGAGTTTGAGTATACCCTAGGTTAATAATTATAAATAATATTCGATTTGGAGTGTATGTCTTCCTAAATACGTTTTGTGTTGGATGTCATTCTTTCTTCGCGGATTTGATTGGGATTTTAAATGTATTGAGTTAAACTGAACTTAGTTGGATTGATATTTGTGACTACTTGGGGCTTGTTCTTTATTGTTTTTATTTTGTGGTTTATACATTTATTTCACTTATTATAACTTTGATTAACACTATATACCATGTGCGATCCCCGACACGATAGCGTCTTGTAGCATAGTGATAGCATAGCGTAGTAATCATATATAAAAAAAATTGTTTTGACAGTTAATTACTACTCTACACACTTGGGCACGGTGCACGAAAGGAAGCGTACCATAGTGAAGTAAAAATTTTGAATTTTTAGAATTCGAGTTTTTGAATATAACATATGTCGCAAATATATAAAAAATAATTTAAAACGAGTAAATACAATACAATAATCCTAGAAAATTTGATATTGCTATTTTCTTATAATTTTATAATCTGGCTAACTGTCTCCTAACCTAACAAAGATTTTACTTAGCGAATCCATTCATTTATACTTAAAGGCTTTAAATACAGTGTAAGTTCTTTGCAGATTACATAAATCATAGATAATGTGTGACATTCAATAAAGACAAAATAAACACAGAAAAAGCTGCACTATTTTGAGATACCATACTACTTTGAGATACCATACTAAAGAGTTACCACCTTGCGATCTCATAATAATACTTGATATGTATAACATAGTAAAGCTTGTCAAACAGTTATACAGGTTCAACAAATTATTATAAGCACCTATCCTCAAACTGAATTTACCAATAATGGATTTGGAATAGGCACTGCAGCTACTGCTGTATAAACTCCAGCCACTATTCTGAAGACTAATATAGATTGTTCGCAACGACGTATGTGGCAGAGCTAAGGCCAGGAAACAAGCACACGGATAGACTAGCCGTAGCGCTAACAGAGGAATCATCCTTTGCATCATTATCGTAGACGTAACTATTCCCGTGAGTAATTGAATAGCAGTCTATCTCCATTTTGCGCCAAAATTTCAAAAGCATTTTCAATCATCTACTTATAAGGCTATGCCTAAGTTTAAGTATTGTACTGATCTTTCTGAGGTTCTTGTCGAGTATGCCTTGCTGTGCAAAGAATCCTTAATCGACATTCAAGCTATGAGGTGTTATTTGGAATAAACTGTATTAAAAATTCATCTCTATAGCAGGAACATTTAATACACTTGGGTTACTAAATTTTCCATATCTTTCAACGTCAATATATAAAAAGTTATATTCGATATCAACGATGGTCAGTAAGACAAACTTTTCTAAATTCAAAAAAATGAGTCGACCCAGTATAAGTCGAGCTAGTACACATTGAAATAACACTTAATCGTAGCATGTCCACCATCGATAGTAGCCAATTCAATAGGGAAACGCTAATTTTTCCAAATGTCTTTATTTGTTTAGGTAGGCATGTAACTATTACTGTGATCTAATGTGTTGATGTGAAAGGAATTACGTCGCTAGCAGCTAAAAAAAAACAATTTTTGTTAAAAATAAACAACAGTTTTTCAGGTTTTATAAAAAACTGTCTTAATACTCATCTTCTTCTGCAATATCCAGTGCAATATTTTGTTGCCACATTTACGTGAAAACATGTAGCGCACGTAATTTCACATTTAAATAGCTATCACTACAAAAATATACTACAACTTTTGATAGAAATATCAACTTAAAAAATAATAAGACAAATTGACATGAAGTCAATTGTCATTTATCTACAAATGTTAAAACACATAATGTGAATAGTTGCGCCCCAGCCATTGAAAGCTATAAGATATACAGCTCCATGGTGAACTAAGCAAAGTGCAGAACAATAGCCAGCAACTACATAAGCTAAGCCTTAGAACAATATATGGTAGCTGGCCTCGACCATATAAAAATAGAAGAATTCTAGCAGAAAAATAACCAGTAAAGGTCGACTAGTGGGCTATTACTTCTAGGATTTTTTTTTCCACCACTCTTCCTCAATATTGTTGTAGGGTTATTCGCCAAACTAGACATTGTTCTCTCACATTGCAAGATAGGCAACAAAAAATTAAAAAAAGAGATTTTTTTTGGGATACTACCAGACAATTTTCTGTAACTTAAATATCATATTGAAGTTTAGAATAAGTTCAAAGTTTTGGGACATTACAAAGTTAAGAATAAAATTCTATTATCTAAAGTTTTTTTTGTCTCCTCTTTTTTTTTATACTCTCACTATTCAACAAGTTAATTTGGGGGATATTCAATTATCTGAAGTTAAAGTAGGTGTGAGATCTAATCTCAGACGTAGGAGGGAGTGCCGGTTTGTAAAAGGACAACTCAGTTTAAAAATCCAAATATAAAATTTATTGAAAAAACTCAATTTCACTTGCTTAACCTAACATCACAAATCAGTTCAATATAAAATAATTCAATAAAAAATTAACCTACAAACTAGTACAATTCAAAAGTTCAACTAAAAAAAATTAAAAATTTAAATAAAAAAAAAATGATGATACGCCTTTTTGATTCCTTTATTTCTGAAAAAGAAGAAGAACAGAATTAAGCAATTGTCAATACCTTGAATGTCGATTAATATTGATTGCCAAACTGCCATTGTTGGTGCATGAGGGCACAAGGGAAGTAAAAATATTCCTATAGACAAATACAGATACTCAGATGATCTCTGATCAGAATCATCTTCTGTGATGGGCACACGGAGTAAAATGATTCTATAGAGAAATTGGACACTCAGATTATCTCTGATCAAAATTATCTTCTGTGATGGTACGTGTGGGCACACGGAAGTAAAATGATTCTATAGAGAAATTGGACAATCAGATTATCTTTTGAGATGGTGCGTGAGGGCACAAGGAAGCACAGTGATTCTATAGAAAAATTGAATACTTAGATTGTCAGTTTTCTGCGCGTTCGCAGAAGTGTAACAATATGCTATTAGAAACAAGAAGCGCAAATTAATCTCTGCGCAGAATTAATCTTCTACTTAGGTGTGGGCAGGAATATTGGAAATGATAAGATTTTAAGATTAATCTCTATAATGAGTTTGGGAATAATATTCTTGTCACTTGGATTAGTCTTCGAATCAGATGAGCTCTGAACCAAGAATAATTTTCTGCGTTCTCGCCTTTTGGCGTTACCCTAGCAACGATTGATGCGATGTCTGAATGTATCAAAGATACCTGGATGACGTAATGGCATTTGCTGTCACTGGAAAGTGTAAAAATCAGGAGGTAGGTATGTTTTAATGCAGTTTTGTGATTTGTTGATTTTACTAATATATTTTGATTGTTTTTAGGTAAAATATAGCTTCTAAAAGTTTTAGCTGATGTTTTGCAGTATGTGTGCAATGTTCGGGTGCATTTACTTCGATTTTTCATCAAAATTCCCGAGAGTTTAACCCTTTCAGGACCATAAGGTTTCTAGAAATTAAACAAAGTTTTTAGGCATTAAATTTACTTTATTAAGCATCAACTGAACATAAAAAAATATTGTTATGTGAAAACGTACAGTAGATTTGACGGAATTCTATGGGACACATATGTCCCAATGGACGTTAAGGTTAGAAAATTAACATGAGAAAGTATTTTAGCTGTGGTACGGAGCAAAACAATTCCTATCATTTGTATAGCATAGGTGGACATTGCATATCACACAAATATTATTTGTGCGGTTTTCTATTTTCCTTTTAGCACAATTTGCACATCTTTTTCGAATATTTGTTTTTTCCATAGGATGAGATGGCATTGGACGTTTCAAAAATATACGTTTTGTACTTGTCACTGTCGTGGGAATGGACCTTTGCCTCGAGGAGAAATCTCCAATCAAAGTTCGAGCTATGACCTGTCTGTACTCGAGGCAGGACAGTAAAGGTCCCTCAACACGTTTATTTTCGTGAAGCATTACGTAAATGATATATCCATTATTAACAGATATATCCAGAAGATCAAAAAAAAAAGACGAAGATAGTACTTTACCTTTGACTTGCGATCTAATTCATAACATACCTTGCGCTGATCCATTAGATCAACACCACCCATATTTTTATTATATTTTATGACGATGTCCGGACACTTTACGTCTATTTTTTCAGCAGATCCTGCTTTTCGCCGTTTTACTGTGGTTATTAGTACAGGCGATAAGAAGTTTGTCAAAAGATGCACGGGCTTGTTATCCATCCACTTCACATATGATATTCCGTTGGAACTTGCAAGATAAATATCGCCCCTTTTCATATTTTTATCTAGTGGCGGTGACTTTGGAAGATTTTTCCGATTATTGCGAACAGTCCCGCATGCCTTGGTGTTTCGGTTCATCAATTCATACTGCAACTTGGGTGAATTAAAAAAGTTGTCGAAGTACACCTCACAGCCTAAACCCTCAATGGCCTTTGTAAGTTGTAATACTACCGATTCCCCTAATCCGTATTCAGTTCCTGATGTCTTTTTACCTGTATATAAGTCAAATTGAAACAAATAGCCAGTTCCTGCATCGGCTCCGCACCACATTTTGAAACCCCATCGAATAGGTTTGTTTTTAATGTATTGTTTCATAATATTGTGACCTTTGAATTTGATCATATGTTCATCAACGGATTGGACTTTGGTGTTATTTATAGCTTTTTGAAAAGAACTGTTCAGATGGTCCATTACAGGTCGGATTTTATATGCTCTGTCATAGTTAATGCTACTCCTATCTGGTTGATCCTCATTGTTGCAAAAGTGTAAGCTCTTACGTATGCTCTCAAATCTATATCTAGGCATAATATTTGCAATATAGGGTACACCCATGTCTGGCTCAGTAGACCAGTAATCTCTCAATGATGGCAAAACATGATAACTCATTACCAAATTTATCCCCAGAAAAGCTTTCATTTCAGCGTTACCAATGGTAAATTGTGTCCCATTCTGCTCAGCATATCTTATAGATTCCCTTGTTATTGTCTGAACTAAATCCTCGAAGGTAGTAGTCAGAGTAAATATTTCTATAGGTGTCAATAACGAATCTGCTTCTCTGTCCTGCCAAATGTTTACTTCTCCGAAATTATAATCAACATCATGAAAGTTGTGTGGTACATATACATTTTGTTTCCATTTGAATGACGATTCACTTACTTGCGGGGTTTCTTCTAAAATATGTTCAACTGATAATGATGATGGTTCTGATGATTCTTTTGCTGGATCTTCGATTTCTACCATAGTAGCCCCTGCATCAATGTCTTGAGCTATAAATACTTGGTCTTCTTCACCAAGTTGTAATGCATCTTCATCATCGCTATTGTCTGGCATTAGTAACTGCAGGATTTCGTCATCTTTCAATTCAAACAGCCTACACGCTTTTTTCGGCATAGCTGTAATAATAAAAAGACAAATAATTGGATAGAAAGTGAAAAAATATCGGTCACAAAATAAACAGATTTTTCAGTCAAAGTATATCCCTTCAAGTCCACAGGGACGCCAGTGACCCTTTATGTTTTTTGCAGTTGTCATAATATGTCATTCTAATATTCTATTGTGTGATGTAATAATATCATTATGTACTTACCGTAAAATAATATAATTATAACACAAGCACATAAACAACAATATTTTACGAATAAAACAATTTCGAAAAAGTTTGAAGACGAAGCCTTTCAATGTACGTTTTAGCGCGCGAATTCGTTGGAAAATATAACGTTTATGTAGGGTTGCCAGATGTATAATAACGAAAAATGCGATGCAGATTACGCATTCAGTGAAAAAAGATAATTACTATTTTTGGTTTATGGATACGATCGAAATTATTAATGGGGACACATTTGTCCCTTGGTCGTGAAAGGGTTAAAAATGTGTGAAATGAAGATTAAATAAGTATTTTGTCATTTATTAATTTAACTTGATACTTTGCGGTTTCTTTTGTTTTATATTTCAGGAAATTCGTCGTGGGAAGGTAACTACATTGGTGGACCGAACAGTAGGGTTTCACGTAATATTTCATTTCGGGGCATATCCAAGTAAAATACTGTAGGGAACTCTGTTGATCCCAGTTTATGAGAAATCTTTTGGGATATTTTCAGAGGTTTATTACTGATTTGGTTGTTGGATCCACGAGTGGATAGGGATATTGACAGGGGTTCAATCCATATTCCAGATTAAGTTCAGACACGGGCACAGGGTTCAGGTACATCAATAATTCAGGGTTGAGTATTCCACAGGGATTGTTGATAAGTATAAAATCTACTGACCTATTCGAGATATTATACGCTAACAAATTTTGAACTGACTTTATAGGAGTATTTTATAACAAAATTTGAATTGCTATCTTTTCACTCGATTAACGTTAATTTTTCCCCTTACTTCAGATTAATAGTAACAACTAGAAATTAAGATTTAAATTTCGTAGTTAAGATTTTTTTTAACATTTTTTTTCTTAAATTTTTGCTAAATTATGTTTAATTTTTTGTTTGAATGTGATTATTAGTTTTGTTTTTTAAAATTATTGTTAGGATTAAGAAAACGCAACAAATGTATTAAAGGCAGGTTAATTTTTTGAATCAGTTTTACCTATTTTCATTTTTATTAATTTTTATATACAGCCACAGGAGCTGCCACATTGGTCCTTCAAAGCCGGATAAGCAGTTAGCGTAATACGTTTATTGAGTATCTTAATTACAATATAAACAAGTATAGCGATTCAAAATTTTCTTTGTGTCTGGCAAAGGAAAACTAACCATAAATGGAAGCACTCATAAATAGACAAATGGCTTTCAAAAAAGTTTTAACTCATGCCATCTATATTACGAAGAGCTAGTAGGTTCAGGTCAACAGTAAACTAAAGGTTATCTGAAGCAAGAAAACCGAAGTATTGAGGAATTGTTAAAGCAATTTTTGAGTAATCACCCAAAATTATTAGTTGACTTTGAAGAAACAGTGCTCAACGTATACGATAAAAGCCGTATTTTTGAAGAATGTGAGGAGCATTCTTCGGATTTGTTGGGGAGCTTCAAGCCTTAAGAGCCGCCAAAGGCAGTTAAACCAGAGGCAAGTGTAATCACTGACCATAAAACGGAAATAAAATTGCCTATCATTGAAATTCCGAAATGATGAATGATGGCGATTACACTAAGTGGAGACCCTTCCATTATATGTTCGAGCCCTCGATTCATAAAGGTCCTCAGATTTCGCTAGTACAAAAGTTAAACTACTTAAAATCCGATCTATATGGAGAGCCAGAGGGGATATTGCAACGATATCATATAACTAGTACTAATTATCAAGTAGCTTGGGCTGAGTTGACACAAAGCTGCAATAATAAGAGTATGAGTGCTCACACAACTCAAGACCTTATTTAATCAAGCTGTCATAAAAGGTGAAAATGAAAGTAACCTAAAGAGTTTGTATGACAAAACAAATGAATGCTTACACTACTTAGGATCCCTCGGAATACATAGAAAAACTTGGGACTCAAATTATTATCTACATAATTACGCAAAAATTGCCTATGGAAACCCGACCTCTATAGGAACAATCCATCTCCAAGAGCATAGAGATTCCAGTGTTAAAGGAAATGTTTTGTTTCCTAGAATCTCGCTTCTGAACTATGGAAGCCATTAAATCCAGTAAGGTCGGTTATCTTGCCATGAACAAGCATGGTCAAAATAAAACCTCAAATTATCACGTCAACGAACGTAATGGTTGCGTGATATGTAAGGAAAAACATCGCATACAGAATTGTGATGTGTTCCGACGACACCCGTCACAAGATTCTCCTGAAACACAATATATGTTTTAACTGTCTACAGACACATAATGGAACGATGAGTAAAAGGTGCCCGGTGTGCAAAGGAGAACACACAATCCATTAATGTACGCAATTCAAACAAAAGGGTTTTAATGGAAAACGCGAATTTTTCATGAAAAACAAGCTTTTCTCTAATTGCTTAAAACCGTATAATAAAGAAGCCTGTCCGAATAAAAATGAATGCTTCAAACATCACCACAGATGAAACAAAAATATGTCTTCAACAAAGCCAAAGGCAGTCAGACAATTCTATCCCATCAACATCTGCCAATGCCTGTTCAAATCATCGGAAAGCTACACAAGCACTATTAGCTACAGCTATAGTACATGTAAGGGACAGAAGTGGTATAACAATTCCCATGCGAGCTTTGATTGACTTAGGATCAAAAAGTTCTTTCATAACAGAAACCGCTTTCAGTCCCTACAACTAAAAGGCATTTCAATGTCACTTCGAATAACAGGACTTGGATCCATACAATTGCCAAACGCAAACAAAGAAGTATCTTCCCATGTGAGATCAATCATCTCAACTGATTTTGAAATCCCATTACGAGCTTATGTTATCAAAAAGATAACTAATATATTTCCACCAACACAAATAAAGTCTTCTGGTTGGACCTATATAAAAGTCTTGCCGTTAGGAGATCCAGAGTCCTAAAGGCGGGATAAGTAAATATGTTGTTGGTCGTGATTACCTATACAAAAATTGTATGCAAGGGAATTAGAAGTGGACCTGAAGGGACCCCCATAGCACAGAATACAAGGCTAGGGTGGATTCGGAGAAACAACAGCACCGCAAAATCAAATGGATAAAAGATTTTTTCTGCATTTGCAACAAAGAGTCCAGATGATATACACAATTGAATCAGCAGTTTGGGAAGTTTTGGGAATGGGAAGAGCTCATCCCAAAACGCGAACTTACTAAAGAAGAAAACCAATGTGAGAAATTCTTTACTGAGAATAATAAACGCCTCGATAATGGCAGTTATAAGGTAAAACTGCTATTCAAATCATGCAAAAGTCCCGAGCTTGTGGAATCTAGCCCAATGATAGTAAAAAGATTCGCTCAACTCGAGAAAAAATTTGAGCGAGCTGCCGACATGCGAGCAGAATACCTAATCTAAATCAATAAAGGTACAAATAAAACATAGAACTCCACCATCAAAACCGGGGGAAGCCCATTCCCTGCCAGTTAATAATGTGAGTAAATGAGAACGTAAGTATAAGAATTCGTGAAATGAGAAAACGAATATAAGCTTCCGAGAAAATACAGCGCTCTTGCAACATGAAAGATAGTTGTTACCGGGTTATGGAGATCCCGAACATAGTCAACGACTCATAAGGTTGGACCAAGAGCTCAACTTAGGTGACACATTGAACACGGAAGACAAGCTTCGATATTCGAATCCTGTTAGGAGTACAATGATATCTTCTTTTTTAGAGGTGATAAGCTTTCATGTAACAATGTAATCACCCACAATATTCCCTTATAGATTACCAGAGACCCAGAGACAGATAATTAATAAGGAATTGAGAGAAATAGTAGATTATAGGATAGTCTAAACTAGCAAAAGCCCTTGGAATTCACCCCTATTCGTTGTCCCCAAAAAAGCGGAACATGATGATGAAAAATTGGTGCGCTGTTGTCGATTTTCGTAAATTAAACGAAGAGACAATAGGCTACATATTTCCACTATCCCGGATCGAGGATATTCTTGACCAATTAGGTTATGCCAGGTACTTTAACTCTCTCGATTTGGCCATCGGCTATCACCAAGACTTAGTTGATAAAATTGACCGATATAAGACCGCGTTTAGCATTATTGAGGGAACTATGAATTCGAGTGTATGCTATTCGGACTCAAAGGAGCTCCGGCTACATTACAACGTCTCATGAACTTCGTTCTGATAAGCCTACTAGGCCTCGAGTGTTTCGTTTATCTTGACGATATTGTCATTTATCGAAAAAACCTAAATGACCACAACGATAAGCTGAGAAACCACTTCGACAAAATGAGAGAAGATAACCTTAAATGCACCCAGAGAGTGCAAGTTTTTGAGAAGAGAATTTCGTCCAATGCTCTAGCGAAAGTGCATTATCAGACCCCAGTAAAACAGCATGCATCCAAACATTTCCTGTTCCCAGAACAAGACTTGCCAATTATTACAGGAAGTTCATTCCAGACTTCTCTAAAATCGTTCGTAGAATAACAAATTTATTCCGATAAGATGTAAAATTCAGTTGGACCCAGAAATCTCAAGAAGGATTTCAAACCAATGAAAATTCTTTAATCTCCCTACCTCTTTTAATCTATCCAGATTTTTCAAAACTCCTCACAACGGACGCCAGTAAGGAGGCACTGTACTTTTCGGAAAAGTGGAGAGGGACCAGCCTATGGAAGCCGTACCCTGAACAAAGCCGAGAGAAATTACTTCACTATTGAAAAGGAGTTATTGACTGTAGACTGGGCAACTAGATATTACGGAGGTTGCCAGTAAAATAGTTTTTAAAATTTCAAATATAAAATTTTATTTAAACTAAAATTCAGTTCTTTGCTTAATCTAATATCACAATTCGAAATAAACTTAAAACTACTAGTACGACAGTTCAACAAAATTTAAGTAATAAAAAATAAAACAATTCAATAATTAAAAAAATTAAGGAATTCCAAAAGAATCCAATATATGGTTTTATGACGTCAATACGTCCACAAAATCGAGATTTCGATTTACACTTCGGAGAAGAAGAAGAAGAATAGAATAGATATTACTGTGTTGGCAGTAGGTTTGTGATTTTTCTGATCACGAGCACGTTGCTTGCTATTTTAAAATTGTTGTGTAAAGAATTAATTGTGGCTATGTACGGCTGTATTGGTGGGAGTTATAGCACTTCCAATTAATACTTGTGTGGTTGGAGATCCCTTAAAATTGTAATATTTTAAAGGTCTTTTTGCTCATAATAGACACTTGAGATACAGAGTCTATTAATATTCGGGATGTAATTGTGATTCCGGATGCTGAGGTGACATTTATCAGAGCTGTAGAGAAGAGAGCTCTTTTCATATTGGCGGTTTGAAATTTTTGAATTTGGTGTTCGTCATTTCTACAAGCTAAGGATGCGCTTGGTTCATTTTCCATATTGGAATTTTGGGTGGATTCTTTGTTGATTTTGTCACCGACTCGTTTTGCTCATAATGGAGCAGAGTATTGTGACTTTTGTTACAGTGGCTGTTAATGAACTATACGAATATTAATAATAATAATGATAATCAACTCTTGTCAATTAAAACTCAGTGTTAATATTATTGTGCTAACATTTGTAAGATTTCTGTTTATTTAACTTTACTGGCATGACATCTACCAGAATTAATAATTGATGTCGATACAGTGAAAATGGTCCAGATGAGGCAACCCCTCTTTTCCTGCTGCGCTCTCTCAACTGGACGGTACCTCGGAGGCACACGTCTTCATCCATCAGCAAATTAATTAATTTCATCCCAGTTTATCTGACGAATCACGATTGGAAGTTATTAATAGAAGCATATATGTAAAGTCTTAAGTTTGAAATAAAGAGTATTTATTGAAAAGTCGAAAAATCTCAATTTTTCCTCAACAGTGGTAACAACTTTAATTGCTTGTGCAGTTTGAGGTTGAATGGCTGGGTGATAAGCAGTTTTTTATGAATACTTATGTGTAACAAACTCATTCCATTGACTAATGGTCAAATTTCTCAAGGTTGAACAATGGAATAATATATAAGCAAGCTAGCAATGACTGCAATAGGGTTTTTTTGTGGGTGTGTGATTTAGTGTTGAGCTCTTCGTTTTGTTCAAGAGTCCATAAGTTAGTTTTGGTGAGAATGGTTTCCTCTGTGTCATATTTGATAACGTATTTTTGTTTCTTTCATTTCCAGAGTTCTGAGTCGAGAATCTGGGAATTTTGTTAATGTATTTGGTTGTGGTAATTCTGTGCAACTTTGGGGTCTCTGCTCCCATAATTGGTGTGTATCTGGGTGTAGTTTTTTTTACAATCAATTAGCTATACCGTGAGTTTTTCCGGCAGTTTCATTCATAAGTGATAAAGTTATAATTACGTTAGCGCTGCTCTTTTAAATTCATCAGGCGATTGATTCATTTTTGCTATTCTTTTCTTTTGAAAAGAAATTTTTCATCATGGGTAAAAACGATAATGTGAAGCAGAGTTTCAAGGTAGCTGTACAAAGTTCATCTATACTAACAAGAGGCTGTGTGAAGAATCAGCTGAGTAGTGGTGATCATAGTTGTAGCTTTCAGGCGGGTCGATGATCTAATTCCAGTTGTTCCACTGATTGCTTTGAGTTACTGGAAAAGAGATTGCTTTGAAGCCTTGGCGAGGACATCTCTGAGAAATTGGACGAAAATTGGAAAAGTGAAACACTGGTATCTACAACTCAGGCTGAAGTGATAAGACTAAACAGCGAGGTGAAGCAACTATACACTGAATTGCCTGGAATCCTCCTTGAGCTTACTGACTGCTCCCGGATCAACAGGTTGTCGGATGCAAGAATGGAAAACCTCAGTGGATATTATCAGCCATCTCGGAGAAAATTAATCATGCCTTATCATCGTATATGACTGTATTTCGCCCAAAAACATCAGTTCCTGAACGTACTAGATCTGGAAAAACTAGGGGGCTAGTTGTAAAGTTCTCTTCTGCTGCTGAACAACGCCATTTTATTTTCAAACTGAAGAGGATAGGTTGTGTCGGGCAGCAAAGTGAATGTGTTCGAGAGTCTCTCGCATCGTAACAATAAGATACTACGGATTGCTCTGAGATTTACAAGAGAAGGATCTCTACACTTCGCATTTACTAAGCACAGTGAAGTTTTTATATGTGTACAAAAAGAAGAGGGTCCAATTAAAATTGCAGTATTGGATGTGCTTGAAACCATCGTCGCTGAAGCGGGCAATGCAGAGTTTTGATTATGGAGTAAACGGCTTATTCGTTCTTTTTGCACATATTTTTTTTCTATTTTTTTTTATAATTTGGTCTTTAATTGCTGCATATATGTATGTGTATTTTTTTCATTCCTTGTTCGAATTTAAATCGAATCATGAATCTCACTGCAATTTCATTTTGAAGTATTATCAATTTATAATCAAAGTTTGGACAACATTCAAAATGTATGGTCGCGTATAGGGATTATGTTTGTTGCATCTGCTGGGGTTCTGCTGGTTCGCGTGCCTTATTAATCATGAATATGGGTAGTAATATCTTCCCATTGGAGAAAGTGAGACTGCTCCGTCATCTTAATTCTAGCAGTCTAAGGAATAAGGTTGGTCTAATGCAGGAGATTTTCGCGTGTTCTGGTGTTCATTTTGTACTGGTATGTGAAACTTGGTTAAATGAAACTGTAATACCCCAATCAGTTTCTCTGCCTAATTACAATATTTTCCGAAACGATCCTTTTAATCGTATCGGAAGGGTATTAACTCCTCTGTGCTAGGCGAAAAATTGAATTCTTTAGTGTTGAAGTTGACTTAGGCTTTGATAAGTGTGTTTTAATTAGTGTTTATTGTCCACCAAACTGTTTTTACAACGAGACAGCCATGCATTTTAAAGAGTCAGTATCAGTAATCTCAAGACATCGTAACGTAATTATCTGTGGCGATCTAAATGTTATTGATCTTGGTTCTGGACCTTGAATTTGGATTTGGTTAATCATCTGCCAACGTTTTGCAATGCAATCGATCCATTTCAGCTGGATCACATTCTCAGAACTGATATCTATAAGGTTTTATTCCATAACCAAATTAGTCCGCCCACGGAATTCGATCATGATTTCTTATATCTATCACCCATTGCTGATAATATTTCTTTCACTTACCGCGAATATTAAAACTTACATTATGAGCAGCTTATAACGGATTGTAGTGAAATATCTTAGGATGATGTGTACCGCTCAAACTCTATAGATGATAAGGTTGATATGTTATCTAGCACAGGTGTGTCGAACCAAGATCAATGGAAGTCCGGAGATATACACTGTGCTATCCGAGCGTGATAACCTTTTTAAAAAATATAAAGTCACCCGTAAGGCTGACGTTTATTGTAGGTATAAACTAGTCCACATCAGAGCGAACTCTATGATAAGGTCTGCCAAACATAATTTTTTTGGCTTGAAGCTGGATATTGATCTACCTCTAAAGTAGATCTGGCAGAATATTCGTCACTTGGGTGTATATGGATGCGATTCTCCTAAAGTAAATCACGATCCAGATGAACTTAATGAGTTCTTTTCCACAAGTTCTACGGTTGTATCTCAGTCAATGCATGCTAATTCTTGAGTCGAGAACTTTCCAGTGGAGGGCTGTGCCTTCCGTTACATTGATAAAAACGAAGTCTTTCTGGCTATGAATGCAATTAAATCTATTGCAGTAGGACCAGACGGATAGCCTCCACGGTTTATTAAGCTGATTGCACATAATATTATTAAGAATCTAACTCATGCTTTTAACTACTGCTTCACGACGTCTCAATTTCCCAGTCAATGGAATGGAGCGCTTATGTAGCATACGCCAAAGAAGCCCTCAGCTTCTGTTCTAACGGACTACAGACCAATTAGTCTTTTACATGTTTTGCTAAGGTTTTTGAAAATATAGCTTTTATGCAGGCTGTGCGAACGCACACTAAAATTAAATCACTTTGCTTCAACAAATCAGAGCAGGCATTCTCAATAACTTGCTGGGAATGTACAAATCAAAGCAGGCATTCCCGACAACCTGCTTACTATAAAAGGCCTGTGAAGCAAAGGGATTTTTGTCAGTCGTATCTGATCACTTGAGTGCAACACACTAAATTGTATTCTTGACACGACAGTCGTGACGCAACATATATATAAATATAATAAATACCAATAAGACTTATTATGTTTATACATTACTGAACTACAGTAACGTTCATTATCAAGTAGAGCATATTAAGCTGGTACTATCAAGCTAAATCCTAACCAAAGGATTCACTACACCAAACAACACTTGTATGCTACATTAAGGCATACAATTATCGTATATATAAATATAATAAACTACAGTAAGTTCTATTATATTTGTATACTACTAAGTTACAATAAAGTTCAGACCACATCACACTATGAGAAAACCAGTATATGTCAGAGTACTAATTCTTCTTTTTCTCGTTACAGCATCACGACCATAAATATTAGTTTAAGTGATTTTTGTTGAGGTTCATGTCATTATCTTTGTTGTTGTGTTAATTTAATTTGTTCATTATTCTTGTTCATATCGTTGTTAAATAAACCACATTATTCTGAAATTGTTTAATTGGTCTATTTGTTTTTTGATCTTGCACCCCTGTTATTAGTTTAGACAAACCTAGAGTTTGTACATGGTCCTTCGAGCCGGATAAATAGATCAATCATTCAGTTTATAGCAGCGAGATGACTAAGTTAGACAAATTGATAAAACGACAAATTGCTCTTAAAGTAAAAATAGAAGGGCAAAGGTCACGCAATGAAAAACTAAACAAAACAACTTCTGGTTACATTCAGACAGTAATGAGTATTTTAAAAGATTATTGGATTGAATTCGCAGAGAATGATCTCGTGATTTGTGAAGAATTAGAGCCAAATGATGACTCACACTTCACAGAAAACACATTCGATGTCACCCAAATCACATACATTGAGCTTCTTGGCGAGCTCAATGATGGTCTTACTGCAACTTCAAAGGAAGAAAATCCTAAGGTAGAAAAACCTGAAACTAAATATCATCACAAGGCTGACATACAGTTGCCTAGAATCAATATTCCTATATTCGATCGTAGTTACAAATCTTGGAGAACCTTCCACGATTTCTTCAAATCACTAACACATGAGGACTACTCTGTACCGAATATACAAAAATTACATTACCTCAAAACCAGTGTCACTGTTGAGGCAGAACAACTGCTGCGACAATTCGACATCGCAGAGTCCAACTATGAGATAGCATGGGACTTACTTATCCAACGAAACGACAACAAACGCGTATTAGCTTTCACTCAATTATCGATTTTTTTTAAATCAACCACCTATTAAAGTGGAATCTCACATAAATATCAAGAATCTTCTGACTACAACAGAAGAAAGACTACACGAACTTAAGGCACTCAAAATACCCATTGAGCAATGGGATTTAATAGTAATTCACATTTTGGTGAAAAAACTTCCCTCGGAAACCCATTACTTATGGGAACAGGAAATAAGCAATACAAGCGAATTTCTATCATATGAAAAGTTTATGCAATTTCTGGAAAGGCGCTTCAGAACACTTGAAGCTATTAGTGAAAATACAAGAAGTATACAGAACACTTCCAAACCGCATCATGCTATGCAACACACCACCAGGTCCAAACCAATATACGGACTCTACGCCAATCCACCAAAAGAAGGCATACAAGCCTGTATAATGTGCAAGGAAGCACACATATTGTACCATTGTGAAAAAATCCATAAACTAAGCATAACCGACCGCCAAAGGTACACAAAAGACGTGTTTCAAATGCAGAAAACGTCACAATACTATACTACATCTACCAGAATCTACTACTATAAGGTCCTTATACAAACAATACTCCATAAATACTAACGTTTTGGTAATACCTAAAATATCGGACAATATACCTCAGAGTATTGTCAACACAAATGAATGGCCTCACATCAAGTATTTGAACTTGGCTGACCCACAATTTCACCAGCCTGGACCTGTGGATATGTTACTAGGAGCGGACATATACACAGAGATAATACCACATGGTGTCCGTTAAGGCCCACCAAATACACCGACAGCCATAAATACACATCTTGGATGGATATTGATAGGCTCAACCATAAAACGTTCCGATTGTCGTATTTCGACATTAACTGCCTCTATTGGTGATTCGACCACACTACAAAACCAGCTCAGACAATTCTGGGAAACTAATCGTTCAAAGCTCAAACCAATTCATGAACAATGTGAATTATTCTACGAAAAGAACCACAAACGGCATGAACATGTACGATATGAGGTAAAACTTCCATTCATAAATTCAGAGGAACCTGATCTGGGACAGTCTAGGAACTTAGCTATAAAACAATTCATTCAACAAGAGAAAAGATTCAATAATAGACCAGAACACGCAGAACAATATAAGGCATGTACCAATGAATATAGAACTCTTGGTCACATGAAGGAGATTTCGGCAGACCAAGTCAAGGCTGAACAAACCTCAGATGGCAAAATACAGTATTATTATCTACCACACCATGCCGTCACAAAAGAAAGTTCGATTACAAAATTACGAGTAGTATTTAACGCATCTGCCAAAACATCCAATGGAAAAAGTCTTAAGGAAGAATTGATAATAGGGCCTACGATTCAGCCAACGTTATGGACAACCATTCTCAAATGTCGCCAATAAAAATAAGCCATCACAGCAGATATAGAAAAGATGTATCGCATGATAAATGTGCATCAGACTCATCAAGATTTTCAGCGAATAATATGGAGCAACAACCTTGAAGAACCCATAAAAGATGACGCCTTAAAAACGGTGACATTTGGAGCTGCATCAGCTCCATATATCGCCATAAAAACGATTCAACAATTAGCAGCAGACAAAGGGAAAACTACCCTCTTGCTGCAAAATGCATGTCAACAGATTTTTATGTAGATGATCTGCTGACAGGAAGCCAGACAATTCCACAGAAATAAGCATCATGTTAAAATCTGATGGATTCAAATAACGAAAATGGGCAAGTAACCATCCGAGCTTGTTGAGGAACATTCCAGAAGAAGATAGAGAAATCAAAGGTTCGTTAAATTTCTCAACAAACGAGACAATTAAAACGCTGGGAATAAACTGGCAACCAGCATCAGACAATTTCACGTTTTCAATAGTTCTTCCATCAGCAAAAAACCATTATACCAAAAGAATTATATTGTCAGAAATATCTACCCTCTTTGATCCACTAGGATGGTTATCACCATGTATAATCAAGGCTAAAATTCTGATTCAAAAGTTATAGTTATCTGGGTTTGAGTGGGATGAAATACTTCCATCACATCTAACACAGGAATGGATTGGATTTAAAGAAGAACTACTGCAAATCCGAAAACTAAAAATACCACGATATATACAAACGTCCCCAGATGCGATATCTACAGAGCTACATGGATTTAGCGATGCATCAATAAATGCATACGCAGCAGTCATTTATATGCGTACCACAGATAGCAATGGAGTTAATATAAACTTGTTAACATCAAAGACAGGGGTGGCTCCCATAAAACCAGTAACACTTCCTCGGCTCGAATTCTGTGGTGCTGTATTACTTGCACAATTAATGAAGCAAGTACAAGACAATTTAAATCTTGAAAGTAGTACCGTGACAGAATGGACCGATTCCACAATTACGTTAGCATGGATAAAGTTGCATCCAAGTAAATGGAAAACCTATGTGGCTAATAGAGTAGCCGACATACATGATAACTTACCAGAGGCTAAGTGGTATCATATATCATCAAAGGATAATCCAGCAGATGCGGCCTCAAGAGGAATCCTTCCAAATTTGTTCTTAGAACAAGATATATGGTAGCATGGTCCAGAATGGCTTAAAAAACCAAAGAAAGCTTGGCCTATTCAAAATCACACACATGAAACAGACAACGAGGAAAAAGCTAAAACTACAACTAAAAACTAAAACCTTTAGCAATACAATATAGGAGGAGTTTGTTCTCTTACACAAATTTTCCTCATTTACAAAACTAATTCGAGTAACGGCTTGCTGTTGGAGATTCATAACCAATTGTCGAGGAAAGATGACGCGAAAAGATAATAATCTTTCAACATCAGAACTGAAAATAGCAAGAACACTCATTCTCAAACAGCTACAGCAGCAATCGTTTAAGGTAGAGATTATGGAGCTTCAGAAAAACAGTCTAATCTCCAACAAAAGCAAAATTTTATCTCTCAACCCGTTCCTTGACGAAGAAGGGGTATTTCGAGTCGGCGGACGTCTGACTCAGTCAGAATTATCATATGACGAAAAGAATCCCATAGTACTACCTAACAAATATCACATAACCGATACCATAATAGATTACTTTCATAAAACTACTCTTCATGGTGGAACACAACTAGTTCTAAGTAGTCTGAGAAGTAAATATTGGTTACTAAATGCTCGAAACACAATTCGAAGCCATCTGTACAAATGTGTAACATGCAAAAGATATAATGCAAGGCCATCAATCCAATTGATGAGTTCGCTTCCATCAGCACGTGTTAACAAGTCTCTACCAATTATAAGTACAGGGGTTGACTACGCAGCCCCATCAATTTGAAAATTTCTCATATAAGGTCGGCAAAATTAACCAAATCATATATCTGTTTATTCATTTGCCTGTCAACTGAAGGAATTCATATAGAGCTCGCTACAGAACAATCTACCTCTGTCTTCCTAGCTGCATTCAGAAGGTTCGTAGGCAGAAGAGGATTACCATCTGACATGTATTCAGATAATGGTACAAATTTTGTAGGTGCAGCCAAGGAATTACAAACAGAATTCAAGGCTGCTTTACATGACATAAAAAATAATATTTCTAATGAATTTGCAAATTTGGATATTACTTGATACTTCAACCCACCGTATGCACCACATTTTGGAGGTTTATAGAAAGCCGGTGTTAAGTCAGCAAAAAGACATCTGAACAAAACACTATCAAATACAAAACTAACATACGAGGAAATGTCTACAGTCCTTACGCAAGTAGAGGCGTGTTTAAATTCTAGACCGCTCTGTCCGCTTTCCAACGATCCTAACGACTGCAATTATCTGACACCGGACATTTCTTAACTGGGAAGCATTTGCTAACACCAGTAGAAGCTGCATTACCACATATTCCATATCACACCCTAAAAAAGTGGCAACATCTCCGAGTATTAATGAATATATTCTGGAAAAAATGGTCGTCAGATTATTTACATCAATTACAGAACAGAAACAAATGGCAAAACGAGACAAATATCCCCATAGAAGGGAGCATAGTGATTCTAAAGGAAGATAATCTTCCCCCTGGTCAATGGTTATTAGGGCGAATATTAAAAGTTCGCATGGGGCACGATAAATTGATTCTAACAATTACGTTAAAAACTTCAAAAAATACACTTGTAAGACCTATTACAAAAATAATTCATCTCCTCGAAACAGCAAGTCATGCTGTGACATATTTTAGCATATAAAGAAATTTTTCAGAATTAAAATCATTATACAATAAACTTGCAAGGCTACCCGCTCGATTGAAGAGATGCTAATAACGGACCCGATGCCGAGACCAATATCCCCGTTGCCGACAACACCACGAAGGATGATAACATCAGACGTCCCAGATATCATCATGGAGATGCTGACCATGGACCCTATGCCAAGGCCAATATCATCGCTACCAACAACACCAAGAAAAATTAACAAGCTAGATATTATCATCTACAAACCATTTGCGGCAAAACATGCTACATCCCTAGTACGAAGGAAAGCAAACAATTTAGAAGAAAGGTCAAAGAAAGAAAAAAATGAGATTTATTAAACACCAGGATAACGTCACCGAGATCAGGACTAATGCACCAAACAAACGTACATGCAAAAGAACAGCAACGCAATCGACAGATAAACAGAGTAGTACACCTCTACTTCCGCTAGCTGTGCTTCAAATGTTAGAAACCACTAAGGCGATGGCAGACATAATTTCTAAACTCAACATCCCGTGAACCAAAGTATTGCAAGCAAGGAAGTACTATCTACATTCTCTTGGTCCGGGGCATCACATCAAGTTTGTGGTAACAAAACGAGGAACATTAACGGTGATACACAAATTACGTAAGTAGGAATTATTTGGAGGCGGCAGGCATTCTCAATACCTTACTGGGAATGTACAAATCAAAGCAGGCATTCCCGGCAACCTGCTTACTATAAATGGCCTGTGAAGCAAAGGGATTTTTGTCAGCCGTAACTGATCACTTCAGTACAGCACACTAAATTGCATTCTCGACATGACAGTCGTGACGCATTAACTTGCGACTGTGACACTACACTATAAGGAACACACATATAAATATAATAAATTGCAATAAGACTTATTATATTTATACATTACAGAACTACAGTAACGTTCATTATCAAATAGAGCATATTAAGCTGGTACTATCAAGCTAAATCCTAACCAAAGGATTCACTACACTAAACAACACTTGTATGCTACATTAAGGCATACAATTATCGCATATATAAATATAATAAGCTACAGTAAGGTCTATTTATTTGTATACTACTAAACTACAGTAAAGTTCAGACCACATCACACTATGAGAAAACCAGTATATGAGTACTAATTCTTCTTTTTCTCGTTACAGCATCACGACCATAAATATTAGTTTAAGTGATTTTTGTTGAAGTTCATGTCATTATCTTTGTTGTTGTGTTAATTTAATTTGTTCATTATTCTTGTTCATATCGTTGCTAAAATAAAGCACATTATTCTGAAATTGTTTAATTGGTCAATTCTTTTTTTGATCTGGCACCCCTGTTATTAGTTTAGACAAACCTAGAGTTTGTACACAGGCTGTGAAATACATCGATCTAAATGGATATTTGACTTGTTGGCTCTGCTCAAGGAAACATCATATATAAACGAAGCGTTAGATAAAGACCAGCTTACAATCCTTGCTTTGCTTGATTTCAGGAAGGCATTCGATTCTATCAATCATTGGCAAGCAGCAGAGAAAACTTTCAAAAGAATTTTTATTTTTTTCCTCTGCAGTAAAGCTCGACAACCTACTTATTAAATTAAGTAAATTCCATTTTTGCATATTCTCGTAACCAACAGCAGTACCCCTCCAGTGTTCTAACTTCGAAAGTCGGGAGTCAAGGAATAATGACTAACAACCATCCCTTTCAACTACAAGTGGGATCACAGATCCTACACTATCAGGCAGAGAATATCCAGCAATTGAATCTCAAGCAGCCTAATCATTTCCCAAACAAATCCATATTAACAAATATTGTGGATAAATCCCTCAAAGAAACACACAAAGAAAGTACACCCCGAGAAAATCAGTACAGAGCTCTATTTAAGATATAATAGCAATAATCTGATCTGAAAAGGTACCCATTCATTAAAAGAGCTTGACGAAAAATTAGCAAAAATAACGGCTTACTTAAGTACCTACTAGCCACAGTATCAGTATCCCTAAGTGGTGTGTTCATCATATGTATGGTCTTGTACCTGGTCGTCAAATGGCTAACACCATTCATTAAAAATTATCACCCACACAAGTCTGAAAAAAACCCTGAGGCGGAGTTGCAAATCAAAACCATCCAGCTTACCCTTATAAAATGGACCCGTACCCCACCAGGTAGGTGCAAGTGGTATAAACACCCCACTTCAAAAGGTCGCCACAATAACGCCAATAGCATTATCAGTCCAGCAAATAGCAATAAGGCAACCCAAATTAAATTATATGGACATTAATAAGTTAAAAGAAAACAAATAGGGGGAATAAAAAGTAAATAAATGAGGATAAAACATACGGACTGAATTAAAATAGGTACATAACCATATACATAAATAAAAATAAAAAATAATTCTTGGAAAATGTAAATTCATTAAAATGGGATAAGTGTAAAAATAAAGAATAAAATAGCTATTCCCCCTTAAGTAGTTAGTAATATGTCGCAACGCATTTTAATTATACAAAACAAAAACGACAATATAAAATAAAATAATATGAATCAATACACATAAATAATAATAATAAATTGTAATAACAAATATATTATAACAAGATTAGTATTAGTAAGGAAAAGCAGATAAATCAAAACCAATTCTAGAATAGGGAATACTGTAATTTTAATTACGTTAAAAAAAATACATACAGATAGATATATATATATATATATATATATATATATATATTAAATAAATAATATTAAGCTAACAACACTAATCTAAACTAAAACAAAAACGTAACAAAAACTAACACTAGATTTCGACATTATATACAAATATTATTAAATAAGTATAATGATATTTGCCGATTGGACTATTTGATGACAATTATTAAGACGTAATTGCGTTTATCTAAATATTAAAGATTATTTACAATTTATTTATTTACAAAAGAATTACTTACCTAAATATTAAAGAAACAACATTTAAAGCCTCTATTTCGCTCAAGTCCTTTTTTATATCTTGAAGCAAATTTAAAATGTCACATCTGTAAGTAGTGACATGTAGCCGGCTTTGTTCATTATTTAGGTTTTAGATTCGCGGCAAAGACAAACTAAAGAAAAGTTCTTGAATAGTGAATTTCTTTACATAAACACAGAGAAGTGTTTTTTTTTATATAATAATATGATACAAAAAACTCATTTAAAGAATAGAACCATAATTATAACGACCAGAGTTGGACCTGAAGTTGGGGCCGAAATCAATTGCTACAAAAAAAAATTATAAAAAAACAAACAAAAAAACAGGACCACAACACAACAACAAAAAGATAATAAAATATAAAAAACAAACCATTTCTGGTTCTGATTGGTTAACAACCTTACTTTTCCCTGAGTGCTATTCCTCCCCAAATAAAAGCTCTCTTTTTCACAGGGGGAAGTTTTGTTGTATACGCAGCATATAATAAAAAACCTGCAGATTCATAAAATTCCTAATAATCAAAAATACTTAAAAACAAATAATGAAAACTCGTCGACTACTAAGTGAATAGTTCTGAAAGTTTCGTCTAATTGAGAAATAGTTTGTAGAAAAGTAATGAAAGTAATAAAAGAAATAAAAGTGATCAAGGTAATGAACAACAACTGAATAACTGGTGCTGACTCCGGCGAGAGTTTTGGTTGCAATGTTAATTTGGTGGATTGGTTAAGAATACAGCAACAAAGGTGGACGGTTAGAATTGTACAACGGCCCACTAGTTTAGTTGCCTGATGGGTAAAATTATAGTGGATAAATTTACTAGAATAAGTGAGAAACAGTTGAGATGTGTTTTTATTTCGTAAAAACCTTCCTAAGGCAATATGATTGCTCGAGTCGTCTAGGTGTATCAACAGTAATTGACACGAAGTGGTTAAGTTAAATGGTGTCCCAATATTACGTGACATCGGGCTGAACCTTCCATTTACGGAGAAAAATGGAGACGCACTTCACTTCCATTGGGCTACAAAAAGAGAAGCAGTTTAAACCAGTACACCTGGTTGTTTGTACTAGATCTGTTTTGACCAATTGACACCAATAATCATGCCTGAGTGAATGAAGTAGTGCTAGGAAACCAACAACAAACTGTCCTTCCAGCAAAGAGAAATTTTTATTATATATACATAGATGGTTTTATAAAAGTGTCTGACTGTTAAAACCCTGGGTCCACCTCCAACCAAATTTCCATGCGGAGTTACAAATGGCCCAATGGACTATATCTCTATCGGATAGCCAAGTTACTCTCCAGACAATAAAGTCCTTCACCATTAAGTTCACGTTTGTTGAATCCTCAAATCACTAGTGTAGATACAGTGACGAGCAAAACTGAACACACATCTGAATATTTTTTGAATTATTCATTTTTTTCTTGGAATTTAGTAGGCTGATAGAAAAAATTTCCACTGAATTTCAACAACTATTTCCAAGGAATAATATAAGTACAGTTATATTTGCATGACGTGGTTTGTTATACAGAAATGCACAATGACTAAAAACTCAGTTTTGCACGACCCTTTCCAGGTAGACTAAAGTGTTTAATTCCTGGTAATAAATTCATTTGTGCTTATTTCATTTTGATACTTGCATGACGCTTTGGTGCTAGTTGTATATTTGTGCTAAGTTCAGTGCAATTTAAAACAAGAATTAATGAAATTTGCTAAGATGAAACCGGTTTCCTTAAACACGAAAAAACAGGTGAGAGTGCTACTTCAGGAAGGATTATCCACCCGTCAAATTGCAAAAAGGTGTAATATAAGTCAGTCAGCTGTACAAAAGCTTAGAAAAATTACATCAATTGAGTGTCCAGTGCTCCTAGGTGGCCGTCCACAGTTATTGTCTAAGCAAGATGTAAGGACTCTAGGGCGATATATTGGATCTGGTGAGGCCTCTTCTGCTAGCGTGGCAGTTAAAATCTTTAGGAAACGAACAGGAGTGAAGGTCAGTGAATGGACTGCTCGCCGTGCTCTTAAAAGATCAGGATTTGAAGCTATTGAGAAGAAGAAGAAGCCAGCACTTTCAAAGAAGAACATAAAAGCTCGTCTTGCATTCGCAAAGATGTATAAGGACTGGTCTGTTGATCAATGGGAATGAGTCATCTGGTCTGATGAGACCAAGATAAATCGATATTGTTCCGATGGGCGTTCATGGGCGTGGTTAAGAACAGGAGAAAAGATGAAATCCAAACATGTCAAACAAACAGTGAAACATGGTGGAGGTTCGGTTATGATTTGGGGGTGTATGACTGCTTGTGGTGTAGGCGCAATCCACAGGATTGACGGTATTATGAACCAACACATGTACAGGAACATTTTGGAGAACCAACTTTGGGAGACAATTCATAGCTTACCTTTTGCTGAAAATGAAGTAATCTTTCAACAAGATCGGGATCCGAAGCACACCGCTAAGTCAGTGCAGAACTGGATTTCTTCCCAACCTTTCACGCTCTTAGAATGGCCACCTCAGAGCCCTGATCTCAATCCCATTGAGAACTTATGGGCTTATCTAAAAGCACAATTACATAATTCATACGACTCTCCACCATCATCGATCGAGAATTTATGGCATCGTGTTCAGGAACAATGGGAACAAATCTGCCCGGATTATGTTTTAAAACTTATACAAAGTATGCCTAGACGTATCCAACAAGTATTGAGCGCAAAAGGACTTTGGACAAAGTATTGATTTTTAAAATTTCTTTTCATCTTCCTTACATTTTTTTATCGTGCAAAACTGAGTTAGAGAAGTACCTTATTTTTTTCTATATTTTATGAAGAACAGAGTTTATTGTTATTTTTTATATATTGTACGCATTACGTAGAAGTGTTATAAACAGTTTTCAAAAAAATATAGTTAAGCAGTTTTTCTGAAATAAAGAATTTTCCAAAATTTTGTCTTGGTGTGTTCAGTTTTGCTCTTTCTTACATGAGTACAGGGATATATGGGCTATACACGCAATAAAATTGGTGCTTAGGACCTATATAAAAGTGTAGTAGAAACTCTCTTTGTTGGACCAGCGCCATTTTGTTGAAGTTCCAAAAAAACATAACCTCAAAACTACTAGAATAAAACTGATTGAAATGTCAGGCAAATATTTTCGTCCATACCTCTTTGGTGAAAACACTAAAGAACATATTCTTTACAGAAAACTGGAGCTTAGAATAATTTCAGGATTTATCTCAGGCCACTTTTTTTACAGTACCGCACCAAAAATAAGATTAGCTTGGGTGAAATATAACCAGAATTTACTTTCTTCCTCATATTATGTGTGGAATATAAATTCCATAAAGATTCTAGACGTCATCCTAAGTCTTAACCTAAAATAGAAATAAACAGAAATCATTCATATCATAACATATATTCCGGTCCCAGTGAATGTGAGCCTTAATACGCCTTAATGCTACCTTAACTATTATGTCCATATGAATTCTTGTTGAGCCTTGCACCTACATTGCGAACAGAATCTATGAAATTTATAGTACTGTTATTAATTCTGGTAATGGGAAGTTATTATCATCAAGCAATATATTATAAATAATTATAGATGAACACTTAGACTTTTCGGAACTTAATCTATGATTACTTTAAAGCAACTATTTATCAATAGACTCTAAAGCTTCCGAAGACACCACGTCCAAATCTAAATTAATTGTGCTAAAAACATACAATTACTCGTCATCACCTTAAAATTGTATAAATACATTAAGCAATCAATAACATAGTTAACAAATATTATAAACAGGAGCGGTCCAAAAATTTATTCCTATGGAACTCCAAATAACAATAGCAAAAATAAAAGATCTTTTAAATACCAAATAAAATCTATATAAAATATCTGAATCTGTATCTAGACTCACAGAATTATTACAAATTAAATACGAAAGAATTAACTTCAGCGGAGCATGCAAATGGAACAACATCAGACAAAGTATGGAGGAGAAAATGGCATCTACCTTCTTTAGGAGACTTTTCGTAACCTGGTTGGGAAATCAGTAGAATTCATTTGAGTTGCTTATGCTTAAAACCTTTAAAGGTGGAAACAATAGATTACAAACAATCTTGAAATGCAAAAATCGTTCTTACATTACCTTCTATGCTGTTCTAACTTTAATCACATCCAGATAGGTGTGGCTGACATTTGTTGTTTGTCAGTAGAATTCAAAATCATCCATAATTATTACGACTAACTTGGAATGGAATTTCTTAATGTACCTACGTATGTTGCTGTGTGTATGTGTATTCATAATATTCGTTTTCAAAAAGAAAGTCCTTGAGATAAGAAACTCTGACAGTCACATCTCTTATGAACGTATATTGGTGTGCATTTTTATGACATATACCCTACCAGGTATATCCATCCTTTTTATGGGTGTGGGAGGGGGATACTCACAAGTATAAATTCAAATTGAATTTGTAAATTCCTAGGTAATTTTCATATAGAAGATAAAAGGGTTTTTCATGTAGCAATATCAAGATAAACTTCTTTAAGAAAATAATTTTCATAAGAAATCTTAAAAATTCTGATGCAATTATCGCAGCAACAACATTATTGGCAGACGTAGGCTCCACCTATTATATTAGATGTGATTGGAAGACCAAATCTAAAAAAAAGAAAAAAAGAAATTGGAGGATTTCCAAGGCATTCAACTCAATTACCCCCTATATAACAAATAAATTGAACTAAATATAACTAAAAATGTTCACTTCTGGACAAGTTAAATTCTTGATCCCGTAACCAGGCTAAAGATGTCGTAAGAAGAAATACGGCAACTTCACGGTAGTCCAGACTTAGTATAAAAATTATTGAGCCGACTACTAACTCAGAGAGAACTTTGATAACTGAAACTTTTCAGCTGTATATAGGAAACTTTTATTTTGGTCACATCTGTTCTACTTGCGGAAACTTCGTGTGCCGATTTGCTAGAGAGGCGGTCGCCTTAATATATAATGGTAAAATAAACTTTTCTCAACTTCTGAGTTCATTTCAAGCACACATGTGACAAATTTTTGATACCTTACATTTCACTGGAATCAGTATGATGATGATCATTTGGAATTATGACCTAATTCGCACAAATAGTGACAAATAGTTTGTGTTAACTTAATTGCAAGAGGAAAGGACACAGTGGATTCTGCTTCTGAAAGATGTGCAATAAATTTGTAACAAATATTTCTTATATGTAAAATATCCTTTTAATATAAATCATACCTTCTTTTTACAATGAATATAGAAGAAAGGCAGGAGCTAGTATTTACAGAATAAAAATTTTACCATCGGCTTTCCATTTTATCTTTCGATCATCATATTTTTATTTGAAGTAAGTGACTTGTCTAACCAGATTAATATGTATGAATAAGTTTTCGTAGACACATATATGTAACAGGATAACCAGGAGGAACTGATATAAGTAACAACTTCAAGGACATACATTTGGATGCCGATGCCTTGGCGAGGGGACCGTTGATGAGATGTACAAATAGCCTAGTGCATATTTGCAGATGAACAACGACTGGATTAGGTCCAGACAGTACCCCTAGTCGACAATTATGATGAACTCATCAATGAGCCTCCCTGAGTAGTCATAAATAACAACTTCAGGAGCATAATTTTGATGCTGATTCCTTGACGAGGGGAGCGTTGGTGAGATGTGCAAATAGCCTAGTGCACATTTGCGGATAAACAACGACTGGGTTAGGTCCAGGTAGTATCGCTAGTAGACAAATCATGATAAGCTCATGAATGAGCCTCCTTGAGTAGTCAGATGGAAGCCATTATGAAATTTGTTCCCTTTAGATTAAAAACTAAGAACAAATAATTTCTTTAGTTGTTCACAGTTAATGGCATGTATGAAGCATCATATGCACATTAAACTTCACTTTTTTTTAGAAATTTATACCTTGTTTTCTCTTATATATATTACAATATTAGATCAGCACGTCGATGAGTATATATTGAGCGTTTAGATGATCTTATAAATGAGAATTACGTTCACGATCAATTTACTACTGATTTCACTGATACAGGTCGACTAATAACGGGATAACCGCTGCAAAAATGCTGAGAATATAGGCGACAGTCTTCTTTTAGACGAACAAATTACAAAATTAATTTAAAATTAACAAATCAAAAAATTAATTTTAAATTAAATATATTACGAATATAAATTCAAATTTTCCTAGTAGAAATGTTATCACCACACCGTGTCAATCCAAGGAAAGAATATTACCTGTTGCTATTTTGCTATATAGGAAGAATGAGTTTCATGACAATTATTGAGGCCTTCGGTAAGATTTACGGAATGCTCATCGGTACGCTAATAATGAAATTTCTATATATTTCTTCACGAATTACAAACAACTTAATGCTTTTCAGCCAAATTAGCATTGGTCAACATAAAAGCTGGTCTTTGTAGGATGGGAGACATAGCAAAACTGTGAGCAGTTTATACTATTTCTACCAGGGGCCGGATTCTGTAACACGGAGAATTTGGGAATTTGGGAGATGAGAATTGCGTTTTCTTAGAATTCTTAATTCCCTAATTCTCCATTCCCAATTCCCTAACATGGTTGGAGAATTAGGCAAAACGTAAGAAATGTGAAAAAGTCCGAATCGCCTGGGACTATTAAGGGTATCAATTTTTGTTGTAGAGGGTTGGACTTTTTTTCATATGTGAGGTACATCTGTCTATTACCTTCCACTGTCGAAATAAATTTAAATTTCTTTTTTGTTTGAGTAGTTTTTGAGGGATGTAAGAGGGTAGGTTTTCTCGAGTTTTTCCGGGATAACGAGAGAATGGAGAGTAGAAGGAGAATGTATGTAGTATCAAAAAAAAATTTGAGCTCAGCGCGAACGAGATAGGTTTAGGAAAAGTGGCGGGGAGAGTGCGGGGTAGAAATGGTAGCTCATTAAGGGAAATTTAAAAAGTAAGCTCAGGATCTCTAAGCCCAATAAAAAAAAAGTAAGAGTTCACTTTGGTAATTAGGCATGCATGGGTATTATAGGCTATATTTTATTTCGATTAACGGTAATTTGCAGATTTGAGCGGCCTCGGCGGTAAATTTTGCTATCGCAATATTCACGGGCGCCTAACTCTATGTGGGAGGGCTGTACAGTATTGGAATTTTTTTTGATAGATTAAGTGTTTAGAGTACAAAAATACAGGTGAACAATTTTTGGGGCAGGGTGTTTTGGGGGTTGGGGGTCGTACCACCCCTCATAGGGGGTTGCTCAAACTACGTCATGTTTGGTATCAAATTAAAGAGGGAGGAGAGGGTAATCGAGTGGTGTAGTTTGTCTTTGATCGTTTTAACGTGATAGCTGACTTTTGACCGCCGAAAAACGATTTTTTTACACTACGGTCATAGACACCCCAGTTTCCATATTTTGCATATTCCGTTCTTTGTTTCACATCCATTAGTACTCCGTTATGAACATTTCTGTCATGGGAAGTAAATTTCCAGGACTTACCAGTTCTTCGCAATGATGAGATGAAAATATGTCAATTTTTGTACCAAAAACGGCCATTTTTTCACCTTAAAAAGGACTGCTACACTTCTTTTACAGTTATTTCCAAAACGGTTTATCGGATTCAAAAGTTATTCATATATTTAATTAGGGGACAAAATGTAGATGCGTTTTCATCCTACACACAAGCCTTACCGTGTATATTTAAAAATTTTACAGCATCTCTTCTGTACTGGATGACGACCAAATTGATCAATTTCGCGTGATTTGTAATTTTTAGCGGGTACTTTGAGATACAAAATCCTTGTTCCTCTGTTAGTATTGCATGGATTTCCCTAATTTATTTTTTACAATATAGTCAGGATACGCAGTGAATACATAACTCAATTTGAAATTCCTAGGTACCTAGATACCTTCCCAAAACACAACAAAAGTAGACAAACAATTTTTCCACTTATTTTTCCACTTGCAAAACACCGGAGAATTAACAAGTGGAATGGAGAATTTGGGAATTCTCTACTTACTTTTCGTCTTACTTTTCCACAAGCAAACACCGGAGAATTAAAAAGTGGAATGGAGAATTCGGGAATTCCGTACTCACCTCTCAAATTCTCTCTCAATTGAAAATTTTTCGTCTTTCTTTTCCACAAGCAAACACCGGAGAATGTGAGAAGTGTAAGTAAGACGAAAAATTCGGGAATTCCGTACTCGCTTCTCAAACCCTCTCAGTTGAGAATTTTTCGTCTTACTGTTTCACAAGCAAACACCGGAACAAGTGGAACTGAGAATTCGGGAATTCCATACTCGCTTCTCAAATCCTCTCAGTTGAGAATTATTCGTCTTACTTTTCCACAAGCAAATACCGGAGAATTTGAGAAGTGAAAGTTAAGGCTGAACCACAATAGAAGTAAAAGTAAGTACATTTACTTACGTAAAACGAACGCGCTCTTTAATTTAACAGGCGTACACAAATTAACTTTAACTCGAGTGAGGGGAACTTTCGTTAAATTTAAAAGTCAAATTGCAGTCAGTAAAGGTGCGGTAAGAATCGCTCATTCCGTAAGAAAATGAAGTGTCAAACAGTTAAATTATTACTAAATGATTAAAAGTGCAATGTAAAACTTAAAATGGAATAAAAATGGTACTGTGAATTAATATAAATCACAAATCTTCAATTAAATCAACTTCCAATTGTTAATTTTTTCACTTTTAACACTTTTTAAAATTTAACACATAAAATTTCATTCGGGCACTGCGAATTAATAGAAAGCTCAAATCTTCAATTACATCAACTTCCATTTGTTAATTTTTTCACTTTTACCACTTTTCAAAATTGAAAACATTAAATATCAAGATAATAACTCTTACGGAATGTGATATAAATTTAGGCTAAAAGTATAAATTTTTTGTAAGTCAACCTCAGTCTCGTTTAATTTCGTAAAGTTATTTACTTCTATTGTGGTTCAGCCTTTAGACGAAAAATTTTCAACTGAGAGAGAATTTTAAAAGTGAGTACGGAATTCCCAAATTCTCCATTCCACTTGTTAATTCTCCGGTGTTTTGCAAGTAAGTGGAAAAATTGTATTGTCTGCTTTTGTTGCGTTTTGTAAAGGTGTCTAGGTACCTAGGAATTTCAAATTGAGTTATGTATTCACTGCGTATCCTACTATATTGTAAAAAATAAATTACGGAAATCCATGCTATACTAACAGAGGAACAAGGATTTTGTGTCTCAAAGTACCCGCTAAAAATTACAAATCACGAGAAATTGATCAATTTGGTCGTCGTCCAGTACAGAAGAGATGCTGTAAAATTTTTAAAGATACACGGTAAAGCTTGTGTGTAGAACGAAATCGCATCTACATTTTGTTCCCTAATTAAATATATGAATAATTTTTGAATCCTATAAGCCGTTTTGGAAATAACTGTAAAAGAAGTGTAGCAGTCCTTTTTAAGGTGAAAAATTGGCCGTTTTTGGTACAAAAATTGACATATTTTCATCTCATCATTGCGAAGAACTGGTAAGTCCTGGAAATTTACTTCCCATGACAAAATGTTCACAATGGAGAAATAATCGATGTGAAATAAAGAACGGAAGAAATATATGCAAAATATGGAAACTGTGGTGTATATGACCGTAGTGTAAAAAAAAGTTTTTCGGCGGCAAAAGTCAGCTATCACGTTAAAACGATCAAGGACAAACTACACCACTCGATTACCCTCTCCTCCCTCTTTAATTTGGTACCAAACATGATGTAGTTTGAGCAACCCCCTATGAGGGGTGGTACGACCCCCAACCCCCAAAACACCCTGCCCCAAAAATTGTGCACCTATATTTTTGTACTCTAAACCCTTAATCTATCAAAAAAATGCCAATACTCTACAGCCCTCCCACATAGAGTTAGGCGCCCGTGAATATTGCGATAGCAAAATTTACCGACGAGGCCGCTCAAATCTGCGAATTACCGTTAATCGAAATAAAATATAGCCTATAATACCCATGCATGCCTAATTACGAAAGTGAATTCTTGCTTTTTTTTTATTGGGCTTAGAGATCCTGAGCTTACCCCTGCGAATTATTGCAGCTCCTGATATTGTCTTAATTTTTTTTAAATTTCCCTTAATCAGCTCCCATTTCTACCCCGCACTCTCCCCGCCCCTTTTCCTAAACCTATCTTGTTCGCGCTGAGCTCCAATTTTTTTTGATACCACATACCTTGTCCTTCTACTCTCCATTCTCTCGTTATCCCGGAAAAACTCGAGAAAACCTGCCCTCCTACATCCCTCAAAAACTACCCCAACAAAAACGACATTTAAATTTATTTCGACAGTGGAAGGTAATAGACAGATGTACCTCACATATGAAAAAAAGTCCAACCCTCTACAACAAAAATTGATTCCCTTAATCGTCCCAGGCGATTCGCACTTTTTCACATTTCTTACGTTTTCCTTAATTCTCCAACCATGTTAGTGAATTGGGAATGGAGAATTAGGGAATTAAGAATTCTAAGAAAACGCAATTCTCATCTCCCAAATTCCCAAATTCTCCGTGTTACAGAATCCGGCCCCAGGGTGCTTCACTAAAGCACATCTAGAGAGAATATATAAATATATAGTACAAGTTCCATGAATCCATAAACTTGACACGCTTGATAGAAATATACAAGAAGCTGAGGTATTCAATCTGATGGCTAGAAACTCAAACTTTGTATAATGGAAATAACAACTAAAAGATTTTTTCCTTGGAGTGGTACCAACTTGGTTATGCTTGATTCAACTGTAATAGAATCCCCCATTTTGCCTCAATACCAGAACATATAAATAACAGAATCCTTGACCAATAGTAGATATGTGTTTTGAATGAATTTTTCATAGGTATATTTCCACTTAAGCCTAGCTAAATTATAACTCAGAATTAGAAGTAGGAGCTCGCACTTGAAAGATTCACGTAATACAGTTGTAATTTCTAGTATCTATAAATTGGAACATTCTTTCGTTGGTATATGGTTGATTTGGTACTTTCGTCCAACTAACAATACAATACAATAGAATTGAATGGTTTATTGCCATTATCCGTACAAAAGAGGGGGGGGGGGGGGGGGGGGACACTACTAATAACTAAATTATAAATATATCGAAATATAGGTTTGAAATAAAAAAAAAGAACAAAAATTGTATGCAAAGAATTAAGATACGAAACAAAGAGAATAAAAGTAATGACAGTAAGAGAAATCAGTGAAATAAAAAGTAAAAAAATTAAAAGAAGGCGAAGCAAAGATAATTGAGAATAAAAGTGGACAATATATATCACATATTTATATTGTATTAATTAGTATTTAATGCCTTGTTGAACGCATTGAAGGAGTGCGCATCCTGACCTGACTCAGGAAGTGACCTCCAAGCACGAATAATTCGAACAAAGTAGGAGTTCTCCTTGAGTAACATGGGTAAGTAACATGGGACCAAGAATCCGTGGGACCACGAAGAGTGTAATAGCTGGAAGTGAGAACTCAAGTACTGAGGCTTAATATAACATCTGAGCTTATAGAATAAAATTAGCGCAATTTTAAGTAGATGAGTACGTAGTGAACACTCAACCAGTGTGTCTTTATAGGGTGAAACATGATCAAATCTTCTTGTTTATTGGATGCAGTCAGTAAATGCGACGTCTAACCTTTTTAAACATTTATTGTCAAACTTTTATACTGCCGTAAAATTAGGTAATATATATTCGTTGCTACTTTTGATAACCTGATATTGGAAAAGAAATAAATTAAATTGAATAATTTCCGAATGCCACCTCAATAAATATTGAAATCACATTCTTCCCCATTCTGTTCTTTATAATTTCAGGACAGTCAGGCAGAAATTTTATATTCGAAGATTTATCATCAGCTAAGTCAAACTAACTAGCAATTCTCTTGAGAAACAATAGTAGCGTTTCTTGTTTTGATACGGATCAGATGATATTATTGGTTTACGTGGATATTAAAAACGGTTACAAATATATATACAGCTTTATAAATTGGTAAATTTTTTTTTTTTTTTTTTTTTATATATTATTAAGCCAAGCTCAGGGGATACCCTATGATGCAAAGCACAGCGTGGCAGGAAGGAGATAGGGAAAGGATTAAGGGATATGAGGAGAGTGGCGGAGGTGCCGATGTATGTCGCCCTTAAACTTTTGCAGGTTGTATGCCGGAGGAAAGACAGAAGATGGTAGACTGTTCCACATTCGCACAGTTCGGGATAAGAAAGCATCACGGAATTTAAGTGTACGGCCGAAGGTAATTTGAAGGGTAAAAGGATGAGCGCGGGATGCAGCGCGGGTATTGCGCGCAGGAACTATTCTACAAGGGATCAGACTAGATATTTCATCAGAACATTGGCCATGCATATAGCGATAAAGGAGCGAAAGGCATCCAACATTGCGGCAGTGCTCGAGCGAGTCGATATGACGAGTAATTGCCACATCGCCAATGAGCTTACAGGCTCTCTTTTGGACAATATCCAATGAAGCTAAGGCTGTGCGACCAGCCCCGGCCCAGATATGGGAATTGTATTCCATTCTGGGTCTGATGTAGGACTTGTAGAGGAGCGCTATATTTGATGGGGTGAAATATTTCTTACACTCAGAGAAAAAGCTATGTTGACTTTAACAAAAATATATTTTTAAAATGAACATACCAAAAATGGAGAAAATTATAATCAACTCAACAGAAAAATTATTATTTTAAGAATAATTTCCTCAAATCAACAATAATTTTGTGAACATACGAAAATTAATATTGTTGAGATTTATTGTTCATTCAAATATAAGATAGAAAGTGCTTGAATAAATTTTGGTAGTGATAAGGACAGTACAAAATTATTTTGTGGCTCCAAAGAGACCTAAAAGAATACCATATATTCAGTAAAACTAACATTAGATTACTCTTAATTTTGACATTTAATTTATTTAAAAAATATATTCAAAACAAATATTTTTTATTTAATTTGCAATTGCGTTTGGTCCAAGAAACGATAATGAAAAACTAAATATCACATATTCAGAATGAATACATAATTGTCATGACTTAAATATAATTAATTTTCAATCTAAATATATATTTGTCAATTTAAACTTTGCGTTGCTCTTTTTGATTGTAAAATATTCGTTTCAAATACCTTTTGTTGAAAAAAATATATGCTATTGTCAAAATGAGAATTTCTTGTCAAAGCAAATATAAAGACGCACCCCAAATACTTTTCTTGTTAAAGTATATGTAGCGTCATCTTCAATCATTTCTTGTGAAGTCCTGAAAGTGAACACATCGTGGAAACGGCGAGAAAAATTGTTTTGTTTTGCAAAGAAAATTGGTTGTGTTTTGCGTAAAAATGAATTCTACGGGAGAACAGCAATTATTACCCATTGAAAGTGAAAGTGTGAATGTTGGAGAATCATCTATAACTGTGCTATATGTGGAAAATGAATTTGACATGAAACTTCTGGACTTGTTAAAAGAGTGGAAACTAGACCAAATTTTCTCATTATTAAAAAGTAAGAATATTACTTGTATTTGTTATTATTTGTAACTAAAACAGTGTATTTAAAAGGTGCTGGTGTTGGCTATGAAGAACTTAGATATTTAGACAGAGAAGACATTGATAAGCTGTTCCCATCATTTGAATTCATTGGTACAAAGGCCAAGTTTCGTGAAAAGTTGAAATTGTGGAGAAAAAGCAGTGTAAGTGTAAGCATTTTATGCCAACATAAATAAAACGAGTTGAAATATAAATTTTATTACATTTAGTTTTGCGATGACGGAAGCACGTTAAGTTTTACATCTAGTGCAAACAATTGGGTTCAAAATAACTGTCAGATTGAAACACAGTCATCTACCTCGCCGACACCAAGTCGAACCAGTGAGACAATAACTGTAAGTACATATTCTTAATATTTTACTAGGATTTTAAGCGTAACTTTTCTTACTATATTCCCCTTAGATTAATATTAATATAAAAGAGATATTGTCGCGCTCCGCAGGCGGTCAAGAAGTCCTTAAGTTTTTCGAAAATAATAAAACCTTAAAACTGTATCATCAACAACTTGTTACTAATTGCGTTATAGACGCTGCAATATCTACGTATGGAAAACTTGGTATTGCAAAATTGCGGGTGATATCGCGGCGTGTTTTCCAGGAGAAAACTCGGTAGGTTTTCTTTTATTTTTAACTGAGGGGTGCATTTAATAGCTCTGTTTTGCTTCAAGTTTTACTTGATAGTTTAACATGTGTTTTCTTAATGAAATATTTGAAATATTCAAATCACTGTAACAATTTTATGTTCATTTCGATGTATGTAATTAACCCCAGAATATGCAAAATATCGACAACCGAGGACGTCTATATTATACAAATAATAAACCCTTTTTGTTATGCAAATTATTTACTTATAGTTATTTATTTTTAGGATACATACTACTCTCCACGGCGCTCAAATTTAAAAAGATTTCCAAGTGGGAAATTGCATGACCGATACTTCAATGTTCGACACCGGCTACGTAAAAGAAGCAGTCAGTCATCACAAAGTTATACGTTGAAAGACTCAACATCAAACGAATGCACTGATTCAACTGAAATTGATGAAAACATTGGCATTTCAATCCAAACGTCATTGAAATATAGTCAGAATTCGGCTTCAGAAATTCAAGAATACTGGAACAAGTGATATCCTTTTCGACGTAAACAAATACTTGAAACAAGTAAAGAGAAACACATTGTAAATATACTGAGAGACTGGCCATTATATAAGGACGCTGTATATGGTGTTTCATTGGTAAGTCTCATTTGTTTTAAGTAATTGTTCGTTGGATATATAATATTTATATTCATTTTTTCAGATTAATGATGACTTCAAAAATTTACACAGGGGAAAGGATATGTGTTTATTTTCAAATTGGAAACAGTTTTTAAATTACACCATTGTTTAAAAAAGACATCCACGACAAAGAGTGCTTGAGTTATTTGTCTTTATTAGAAACTACTTCTGAGGAAAACGAAAGTAAGTCCTAATAAATTTGAAAATTTCATTTCTTATTTATTTATTGTTTTTTTTCTTTATTTTTTTTTCAGACAGTAGAGATTGCCTGGTATCTATATTATTAATTGGTATCATTGTTCCATCAAGTCGGCTGGACAACAATGAAGACGGAACATCTAAACGAAAAAAAAAGAAGGTAACGATTCAGCAAGCAATTGATAGTCTTGTATTGAATATTACCTCACTCGCTACTTTAGAGGAATCAGTGCTGCGTCTGCAAAACTCCTTATACTTTTCCTCCGATACTTTTCAGCCTATAATTATAGTAGTAGGGAAAACTTTGTTAGAATTAGAACATTTTTTTATTTATATTGATGGTGTAAAACTTAAGGTGGCAACATATCTCTCTGCACTGGATACATGTTTCAAAGTGTTTCAAGTTCTGCATTTACAATATCCGTGCTATTGTTATGCGACGTGGATTTTCATCCAAAAGTTTTTTTTTGAAATTACAACAAATTTTTATAAACCTTCCCCGAAGGTTTCAGGTTTAATTTCCTTCTTAAGTAATACTACTTAATATATTAATTATTACTCGTAAGAAAAAAATGTTTTGTTTTAAGTGTCTTCAAAAATTTTCCACTGTAAATGATTTAATTGAACATCTCAAATGCGTACACAAATTACCTTCTATCGGTACGTATCAATGTATGCAAAGTAAATGCTTGCAGCGTTTTTCCAACCGAAAAGCATATAAAAAACATCTGTCTTTACATATATATATAGTTTCTGGCACTAAAACTTGTACTTCATCCCCTGGAATCGAAAAAACTCGCAGTAATAATTGTTTCACTTCAACCGTTCAGAAAACTTGTGAGCTTCAACCCAAGAGCTTACAAGACCTAAAACATGTATCCTTAACTACGGCTTCGAGTTTTTATAGTAAAAGCAATTTCACACGAAAAGATGCCACCGAAATTCAAACTATTATAGGAAACTTTACTTCTTCTATAGGTGATATACTAAAACAAGTAATTCCGAGCGCTACTTTAGAAGCTACTCCTAAATTAAATGAAATCCTAGATTTTTGTTTCAATCCTTTTCCCGACATAGAAACTGAGTACAAGTTTCGAAGTCGTATGTGCTCAAAGGATTTATTTCAATGTCCCAGTGTCCACATGATAAACAACGAAATTTCTGAAAAAATTAGAGATGGTAATCCGGTCTTAGAAGCATTATCAGCAAAGGCCTATATACAGCCTATGATCTTCCAATTTAGGAAGTTTTTTGAGCTTCCTAAAGTATTAGATACATGCTTACAAAATACAAATAAATTGTTACGCAGCAATAACTATTGCAATTTTGTAAATAGCAACGCATTTCAGACGAAGCTTCTTTCTTTTGAAAAAGGAAAAATTGTAATTCCATACTTTCTCTATATGGACGATTTCCAAGTCAATAACCCCTTAGGAAGTCATTCATCCAAAGACACACTTTGTGCAATATATTATTCCTTTCCAACAATTCCTCAGCATTTGTTATCACAATTAAAGTATATATTTATTGCGGGGTTTATACGATCCAAGTTCGTTAAAGACCACGGGAACGCCTCGTCAATAACCCCTTAGGAAGTCATTCATCCAAAGACACACTTTGTGCAATATATTATTCCTTTCCAACAATTCCTCAGCATTTGTTATCACAATTAAAGTATATATTTATTGCGTGGTTTATACGATCCAAGTTCGTTAAAGACCACGGGAACGCCTCGTCATTCTATAAACTGGTTCAAGATATTAAGTTTCTAGAACAAACAGGGTTAGACATACAAACAGACGAAGGTGTCTTTCATATACATTTTGTTTTAGGTCTCATATTAGGTGACAATTTGGGATTAAAAAGTGTATTAGGGTTTTCAAAATCATTTAATTGTGACAAGCTGTGTCGCCTATGTAATCGATCAAAAATTCAAACTCAAAGTGATGTTATAGAATACGTTAATGAACTAAGGAATACAGAAATGTACAAAGAACAAATAGTTACAGACGACTGCAAACTAACTGGCTTAAAAGAAAACAGTATTTTCAATGATATACCTTCTTTTCACGTAACACACAACTTTGTTGTTGATGTGATGCATGATATATTCGAAGGTGTGTGCCGCTACGAAATTTCACAAATATTACTCAAACTAATTGAAAGTGAAATTATTTCCTTAGACATCCTTAACTATCGAAAAAAAATGTCTTCTTATTGAGAAATAGAGATCGGAAATATTTCAGCCGAAATACAACTTAGCCGCTTAAAGTCTCACAATCTTAAAATGTCCGCCAGAGAAATGTGGAACTTTGTACACTTTTTGCCCCTTCTGATTGGTGATTTAGTGCCTGAGGATAATATAGAATGGAAATTGCTCTGTTTATTAATTCAAATTATTGATATAATCTTGTCACAAGAATTTTCGAAGGCAGATTTGCAGGTACTACAAAAATATATTAAAACACATCATGAATTGTATATTAAGATTCATGGCAAGTTGAAGCCAAAACACCATTTTATGCTGCATTATGTGACAGCAATTAAAAATTGCGGACCAATTAAATACTTCTGGTCCTTTCGTTTTGAATCAAAGCATAAAGAGATAAAAAAATATGCGCATGTAATCAATTCGCGAAAAAATATTTCGTACTCTGTAGCCATCAAAAGTTGCTTCGACTTTTCAAATCTTTTATTAAATTGGAATGCTGCCGAATTCCCAGATCATTTACAGTGGAAGCGTGAAAGCTTAGTCATTTTATCCGAAATTAATCATAAATATAAAACGCTTGAAAATATTGAATGCATTAACATTCCAAATGCTATACTTGCCAAAAATGTAACATATAGAGGAGTTTTGTACAAACTAAATTACTATCTTTCTACAAAAGTAGAAAGTCAACTACATTTATATAAAATTAAAGACTTACTTGTTTCATGTGAAAATATATTTTACTTAATTGTCGAGGAAATTTCTATTAAAAACTTTAATAATCATTATCAGTCTTATGAAGTAGGTAATTCAATGAAGAAAATGTCTATTTTTAATATAAATTATTTTCAAAGTACACCGCTTCATGTTTATAGTGTGGGCTCTAAATGCCTTTTAAGAAATAAATTACTTTAATGCATCATCTGTGCTTTACATATTATCTATATTAATAAGTTACATACTAATACATTGAATATGTTTTCGTTATAATAAAAATACTTTCTTTTGTTCTTAAAAACTGAACTTTTATTTTAGATATCATATTTTTTATTCCACCATTTGAATTTTTAAATACAACTACTTTTTTTATATCCAATAAAATGAAAAATTTTTGGAATTGGTAAGATATGTTAATCAATTTGACGATATATGTAGGTTCCTAAAATTTTTTAGATGACAATTTACACTTTGTGAGTATATTCATAAAAAATACCATCAATTCAAAATTTAAATTCCAAGTGTAAAAATCGTGCTACGTTACCCAGTTATAATAACAATATTATATATTTAGATTGAAAAGTATTTTCTATTTGAATATTCCAATTATAAAAATAATATCCATTTTGACTATTGTATTGTTGCTTTAAGAATATATTCGTCTTTTATTTAAATTTCCTATTTTCAATTTAAACATGAAGTTACAGATTTATCAAATATAATATTGTTGGTTTCAAAAAAATATTATTGTCAATTTGAACAAGAAATATCTGTTTTAACAAAAAAATATTCAAAATATAAGTTAAATTTCTTAAAAATAAATATTGTTGAAATGAATTTAGTGTGGTTATTAAATTAAATATTTTCATTGTAGGCGCAAAAATAACTATAAAAATATTTGATTTAACCCGTGTTTTATTTTATCTGAACACTGTTTTTCTCTGTGTGTACACCTTTTCAAGAAACCAAGACATTTGGATGCTTCTTTGGCAACCGAGAAGATGTGATCTGTCCAGCTTAATCACATTATCACATTGAGAGTGACACGACAATAAGTCTGTATGTTTACTCCAAAGTTTTACCCAGGCTTCAAAGTCTTTACCCACACTCGTAAGTTTTTTACCATTAAGGGCCATACATATTATGGTATATGATAACTTCTCGGACTGGAAATATTTGGCAGTTGAATACATTTCCCCTTCTGAACAAAACTAAACATTTTTACAAACGGTAAAGCGGATGAGTAAGTCCATTTTTTCTTTATTTGTGATTTAAATAATTCTTTCAGTTTTCGGGGCGTCTAAACAAAAAATAAGTAGATCTAATACAATAAGTCCGATTTTATAAAAAAAATATAAATTAATAAAATAAAATAAAAACCCACGGCGATTTACCCAGGTGTTACTCATAAGTTGTCTGTTAACCTTTTTTATTTTTTCATTATTTTCCCCTCTACATAAAGAACTTTTTTACTTGATTTTAATCATACATTTTAACACAAAAGTAAACACAGAAATTATATTAGCAATTTAGTGTTCGTCAAAAATACCGCAGCGGCAAGTCTGCTTGACAGTTCACACTGGCACTGTTGGATTTCTGGTTAACAAAAAAAACCAACAAAGCAAAATTCCGAACATAAATTAAATTTACTACTACCTATTAATTTTCAACGCTACCCACACAAATATTACAAAATTTAAAATAAATGAATTATCAGACTGATATTCCAATCATGTTGCCGCGATAATTTAGAAAACCTTTTTTGGCAACTTTTCACGTCCTTGGCATTGTGTTAAGTAATATGGGACTACTCTATAGAATTTTTCCGGCTAGGACGTCAATAGAGCAGGAGGTGTGTAGTACTCACCTAGACAAACAAAAAATTGTATGGCAGGGGGATGGGGCCATATGTATAGTTTAGGAGACAGGATGATTAACAAAAAAAAGCTAGTTATTCACAAAACACCTTCGGTCTTAAGAAATACATCGTGTACGATCACAGTTAATAGTTCATTGTATGCAGATCTCCATGGCCTTTCCAACTACCGCTCAACTAGCTCAGTTACCCTCTCTACAAAATAGTAATGATTGTCTAAACTAGAAATTTCGGATTTTCTTACCTTTTCTTATTTTGACATCTTTTTTTTCTTAATATAAATTATAATATATTTATATATTATATTTAAAAATGCTCCAAAAATGAATGATGAACGTGTTCGATTGTTGTTGGAGGAGGAAAGTTCAGACTCCAATTACGATGATTAATTTGATAGCGAAGTTGAAGATGGTAGTCCACCCCAAGAAGAAACGCGTGATTTTGTAGATGAAATTCAGTCTTCGGACAGAGAGGATGATTCTCAATCAGAGTCAGAAGATTATGAAACTAACAGAGACTACTACATCGGAAAAGACGGGCGTACGCGGCGGAATAAAACTCCTGGATCAAGCCAGGTTAGGCGCCGTATGAGAAATGTCGTGACACAACTTCTAGGTCCTAAGGGTGAAGCTAGAAACACGAAAGAGCCGCTAGAAATATGGAGGTTATTTTTCTCTGAAAGTGTTTGTATTCGGATTGTTCAGTGCACAAATAAAGAAATAAACCGCCTAAAAGATAAGTTTTCACGAGAAAGGGACTGCGTAGAGACCGCTCCAATAGAAATTGAAGCGTTGTTGGGTCTCTTACTCTTTGCAGGAGTAAGAAGAAATAGTCGACTAAATGCCAAAGATTTGTTCAAAACTGACGGGTCTTCCCCCGAAATATTTCGACTAGCTATAAGCTGGAACAGATTCTATTTATTACTACGGTGTCTCCGGTTTGATGACAAGGATACTCGTGCAGAACGCGCAGCAGTGGATAAGCTTGCTTCCATCAGAGAGTTCTTTGAAGAGGTCCTAGAATCTTTCAAAAAATATTGCAGCTTGTCACACTTTGTAACAATCGACGAAAAGATTGAAGCTTTTAGAAGTCGCTGCCCTTTTAGGCAACATATCCCATCGAAGCCAAACAAATATGGAATTAAAATCTACGATTTGACAGACCCTAAAATGTTTTATACACAAAACATGGAAGTGTATGTAGGAAAACAACCTGAAGGTCCCTATAAAATAGATAACTCGGCTTTAGAACTAGTTTTGCGTCTAAGTGAATGTATTAGAAACACTGGTCGTAACATCACATGTGGATAAGCTCGATCACGAATATAAGCTGAGCCTGATTGGAACTGTGAGAAAAAATAAAAAAGAGCTACCCAAACAGCTTACTTAATTACGAGATCGCACTGAAAAATCCAGTGCATTTGGACATCTCGGCAACTGCACCCTTGTATCGTATACACCTAAAAAAGGCAGGAATGTCTTACTTTTGTCCAGCATGCACGATGATCAAAATATTGATGAAGAGAAAAGCAAACCATACATCATCATGGACTATAATGCGACTAAAGGCGGAGTTGACATTGTCGACAAAATGTGTGAGACGTATAATGTCGCTCGAGGCACAAATAGGTGGCCTATGGTAACATTTTACAGTTTGATGAACGTGGCAGGAATAAATTCGTTTGTTTTATATCTAATAAATAATGCTAACAAGAAGATTAGCCGCAGAACGTTTTTGGAAACAATGTCTTACGACTTGCTAAATCCTCACCTGAGGCGACGAGATCTCACTCTTTCTCTGCCAAGGACACTGAGGTTAAGACTCAATGAAATATGCAAATTAGATGGCCCTGAATCTGCAGCTACATCAAACAACAATAAAATTGGCCGATGTGGATATTGCGCATCAAAGAAAAATAGAAAAACGCGGTACAACTGCGCTGCTTGTACCAAATATATTTGTTTAGAGCATGCTGTTATGGTATGGTCTGACTGCTTTGCAAACTTTAATATTTAACTAAATTTATGTTACAATGGTCTCAAGATATGTGATTTTTAAACATTAAAAGATATTTTATGTTTGTTTTGAGAATAAAAAGTTTTATGTTATGTTTGTTTTTCCTAGACTATAAGAAAAAAATGTGGCTTTTTTTGGCTGTTGTGGAAAGACTGATAATCATTGAAGTAATAAATAGTTTATGCTAATAATTGATATTTTTAGTTTTATTACATCCTATAGTTCCTAAAATAAAAAAAAATATAAACGGTTTTATAGAAAAATAACCAGGTATTAGCAGCCAAATTTACGGTCTGTCACACCGTGCGCGGGTATAGGTGTTAAAACATTTGCCGCGGGTATAGTAAGGTTAACGGCTACATATACTACATAGGGTGTAATCGACTAAACTAAGAAGACACAGTCTACAGTTTACAGTTTTTATAAAAAAAAAGTTATGCTAATGACATTTTTGCAAAAATATAGATGTCAAATTAAGAAAAAGATAAGAAAATCCGAAATTTTAGTTTAGACAACAACAACATAACTCTTGAGAGGAGAGGGATACGGGTCTAGTTTAGCAGTTGTTGGAGAGGCCGTGAAGTTCTGCATACAATGAGCTCTTAACTGTAACCGTACACCGTACTTTTTAAGGTACAGGGTGCTTTGTAATAAAAATGATTTTTTTAATCACCTCGTATCTCTTAAAAGGTTGATATGGCCCCCTCATTCCTTACAATTTTTTGTGAATACTATCACCTCCTGCTCTATTGACCTCCTAGACGGAAACAACCTGTATATTCGAATCGTTGAAAGATACCAATTCACGGCGACATTGCCGTTTGGCTCTCATTTTGTTTTTGCCGTATTGACTTAAGTTTCCTCTAATGCTGCTTGTCATTTCTGATCAGGCTAGACAACTCAGTTAATGTTTGATGTTTTTTCAGATCTTTTATAAAATTTACGTCTTGCATATTTTATGCAATATTTTGACTCTTTTGTTAACTTTATTATTGCGCTATCGAAATTTTTTCTTATCTCTCCTTTCTTCCTCTCCACCTAAACTTGTACATACATGTATGTAGATTAAGCTCTCCGGAAGATGCCAAAAGACATGTAACGAAACGTTTAGATATTAAAAATTTCGCACTAACTGCACTTCTTATTTAACTTTAAAAAAAAAGAAGCAATCGGCTATAGCTAAAGCTTAAATCCTCTCGAACGTTGTTTCATATAAATTCTAGCAACTTCTCATTACCCAAAATGCTAATTCTGTAAGTACAAGCTTTTTGGATAGTCATTGAAATGCAATCACCGTCCATTAGAGCTTAACGGTGGGGTAGTTAACAGGACTGTACAGGTCACTATCTATGTGTAACGGTTTTATCACAAAAAATTAATTTTACTACCATTATTTTAGCGTATAAATAATATTTTCTTTTTGCCATTCAATTTCGTTAACAGGCAGAGTTAGCCAACATACAATTGTACTTACAACAGCTTCCCACGAATTACAGTTATACTCAATAGCCATAGCTATTTCATCCGTTTTATGCAATTATCTCTAAATCACAACCCTAAATACATGCATTGTAGGATTCAGTGCAATGTATCACCTCAGTACAGAATAACTGTATAGTACACTACATACAGGAGGCACACTTTCGCCAGTTCTGGGTCCTTTTGTAGAGCTTAAACCCGGCTAATTCCCTTTCGCGTTGAATTCTCCCAGCAGATTTGTGTCAAGCTATAATGGGATGAGCCTACCTCAATCTCTTTTATTTGGACTAGCTATGTATATTTGTTGGTACACATTCAGCATCACAGTTACACCCGCTTCCTCCTTTCATCACAGAAAAATGACTTGTTGACTAACATTCTAAAGTATTCTTATCCTTAAGGAGGATGCTTTAGGTGTGCTTTTGTGTGTGTTTGCTTGTGTGTTCAAAAATTTCATATACCAGCAACAATAGAGATCTTGATTGATCAGAAGAACCATTTTCGTGTGCTTTGTACCCTTGATCGATGCTGGATATGTGGATGATTTCCTTCAGCAACGGAAATTTAATTTATGACTAAAAAAAATGTATTAAGAGAGAAAAATTAAGAAAATCGTAAAGCAAGTTACACGGCATTATTCCCAATGAAACTACAGTCTGTTTCATATAGATAAGACACCCCCCAATTTTCGCCATTATTTCATTTTAAAAAGAGCGTTGTTGTATAAAATCTATCTCTATGTTTAAGGATTTGCATGTCGCAATACAAATTCCAAAAATTCTTTTTAAACTTCCGTTACTTTTTCATAATTTTGAGATTTATATTTTTAGCCCGTTTTATAATTATAAGACACTCGCAAGTTTTAAAAAAAATTACGCTTTATTTTACGTATTAAGATACAAATAACAATAGAAAATGTCAATTAGTAATTAATAGCCATTCCATTGGCTTTAATTAATTCAAATGTTTTGGTTTTCATAGAATTTATTAGGTTTTCAAGCAAATCAATGTCGAGATTTTGCCAATCCTCCAAAATCGCACGTCGAAGTTTTGCAACTGATTCACGCTAACGATTTTCGTTAGAAACCTGACACAAAATAATAGCCCAAACATTCTCTACGGGATTAATATCAGGATAGCATGCTGGCCAGTCCATCACTTTAATCCCAAAATCATGAAACCAAGACATTGTCTCACGACTTTTATGGATTCGAGCGTTATCTTGCTGAAATGTCCACTCGATTTCGCTATTTTCCGTCCGAAATAGTAGTAAACTACTCTCTAGTACTCGGACGTATTCAGCATTGTTCATTCTTTAAGACGTAAATCGGAAGTCCAACTATCCTGCCGACGAAAATCCTCCTCACACCATCAATGTACCGCCACCAAAGTTTCTTTTCGAGAAAAATCGGTGTTCGGAAAAAATAACCTAGATGTTCCCGATGGATTCAATTCATACTGGCGCGATTTAAGGAAAGAACACCGACTATAGATAGATTTTATACAACAACGCTCTTTTTAAAATGAAATAATGGCGAAAATTGGGGGTGTCTTATATATATGTATGAAACAGAGTGTATAATAAATTCACTAAACAGAGGTGCGCAGAACGAATTTAAAAATTAAATTCTCCAGGAAAATTTTTGTAACAATCCGACAAAAATTATTTAACTCAAAGTGCTAGAGGTTGTTTAGTATGGTATAGATAATAGCCGTATTCAATTAGGGGCAAAGACGTACCTACGGGTAGAATTCTAGTGTTTATTTATGTATTCAAAGCTGTAAGACATCAGCAGATTATCACGAATGCACCAAAATTTTAAAGATAGCCTTATCATAAAAAAATCTAGTATTGTAGTTTTTTGGGATAATTGGGGTGCATCCATGGAAGCATACGCACGTGGCACGAATTGATTCTTAGCGAAGCCCACCCCGCCCCTGCCATTTTCCGGCTCAACTGTTATTAGTATACTGTCCATGTACCAAGAAGCCTAAGCAAGAAGAACTGCCAATTGAAGTAATTTTTTTTCTCTGATGCTCTAGCGTGTCTTGCTCTTGAAGTCCCACAAAACATATTATATGTGGATCTTGTAGTACCAGTGCAATATACACTTACCTCATGAGATTTATCCTTGAGATGATCTCTCAAATATTTTTTTTCTTTTCTTTAGTTTTGTAAGGAATCGCCGCAGGTAAGGGAAATTCCTACGCACGTATTTCACACAAGAGGAAAATAAATGAATAGGGCAAGGGAGAATAGGTCTGGTATAGAGAAAAGACAGATCAGTGATTGGTAAGATTGGATTGGATCTTTCCACTCAGTCTGCTACTACTCGTTCATTCTACGCATTTTATGCTTAATATCCAAAAATCTCAAAAAATTAAGAGTGGCTTGCGCGAAAATAATCATATGCTAAGGACGCTGATACTTACATAAATAACAAATAAAAGGCTAGAATTGGTATAATTGTAAGACAAGGATCTTAGATGAATATTTGAATGTCACTTCGTATGGGCACTCATCTGTGCAAGTTTGATTTTTGAAGTGGTTTTTCGCATACATTTTTAGAAAGGTTCGTTGGGCAGAAAAATGATTCGGACCACTTTTATAGAATCTCATATTCTAAAGAACTTTTCAGTACATTAAAATTGTATTGAATATATCGTTTTCACAGTATACGTAAAACTCCTAAATTTTTATATGGCAATTCCAAGAAGGGGTTGCCTGATTTAGCCAATTTTTGAAAATGCATTTAATTATTTTATGAAAACACTATGTACAACATTTTAGTTCTCTATGTTGACACGTCTCAGGTAGTGTCCTAATGTGTAACGAAATTTTTGTATAGAAACCTCACGAAGGAGTTACCTGATTTGTCCCATTTTCGAACTTAATTTTACTTTGTTTTTTTAAAGCCACTATACAAAATTTCAGCTTTCCAAGCACACGTTATCGTAAGGACGGACTGATGGATGGAAAGACGGACGGGCAAGCAAAAATCAAAACAACTTGTAATTTTATGCACGAGTCTGCCTCATTTTGCTCTACCATCATTATTTCGAAGTGTTACAAATGGAATGACAAACTTATTATACCCTTCACATTTCATCTAAGGTATAAAACCTCTTTAACCCGAAATATTACTGGCGTTTGTTCAGAAATTTTGGGTCTGCTGGATGTTTCGCGCTTTTTTCCTGCTAAAGTTTATATATTCTATTCGAAATTGTATATAAAATCAATATTCGAGGTTGTAACGAAAGATGTTGATAAGTTATTGCTAATAAAATCTGTAAAACATGGACAGCTCAACGTTTACAGTAACTTCTAAGCATAAGCTGGAACTTCTAAAAGACTTCATATATTGTCTCGTTCTTCTTTTACTCAACGACTCTGCTACTTCTCCTTCTCCTCTCACTTGGGATCATTTCAAGCATTGGATTTTGCGTGGACTAACCCAGGACGTGAAAGGAATAGTCAATACTATCCCAAGGAAGCTCGGCAGAAACGACACAGATGAGCAATTTTGTTTCTTGTTTTTTGTTTTTTTTTTTTTTTTAGCTCATTAATGCAACAAGAATTATTCTCATAAATTTTGGACCATTGAAGTCCACCAAAGAAAAACGACCCCTAATAAAAGATTGGTCTGCATCCAATATATCACCTTGAGTTTGTGACCTCAGTTAATGCTATCATTATCGACATCGTTTAATCATTGCAATTTCGAGGCTGTGTTTACTTGTAGTACCGCGGTTTTTTTAGGAGCAATAGAGCGCTTTACAGTCAGTATAAATGTAAGATTTGGTTAACCAATAGCGTTAACAGGAAGCATATTGATATCCTGATTTATGGTGAATTCCTCTCATCTGAACTGAATCATCACTCGTTCGGCTCCTAAACCTAAAGTGTTTTGTTCACCGCACTGACCCAGAGCTGGTTCTGCAAATTTGTTCTTTTCACAGCGACTCTGTGTTCTGTTTCTGCACCGGTTTTGAATTTTTATAATCCATGAAAATGTGTGGTTAGTGTTCGGAGCTAAACGTCAAATCGAATTATACGTAATTAAAGTGGGGATGTGTGGACATTTGGTGAAAATGCAATTACTTTATTGAAGTAGTTTATTTTTTTATTAAAATCATAATGCACGAAGATTTTTGCTTACTATACTTTCTTTCATACTTTTCAGCTTGTCTTCGTTCAGCATTGGGCCAAGTCCGTTGTAGATTTGACAGCTCAGTGTCTGTTCATTATTGTTGAAAAGAATTCGCCATAAGTCAATTACATTTGTGTCCTATCCGTTTACAGTTTTTTGCTGCCCATTAAACACTCACGTGACATTAAATTTTTAATTACAAATCACATTTGCGCATTCCGTAGATGGCTTTCAATCAGTAACTGCCAAGTATTCTCATCTAAATTTACGAAAAAAATTTAAATCAGTATTCAAACTATGATCATAAGATTTCTTATTAAATAAAAGGGGTTTCCATAATGAAAAAATTAATACACAAAAATAAAACTTTTTAATTCCCTGAACAGTTTGTTTTGAAGTCAGAGTCATAAGTCCTTGTCGAAACCCATCGCGTTGAATTTCATGAAGTTTTTTTACAGAGATTATGTATCCCTTAATCGAATCACCATAGCACCGTAGTGATGCTATCTTTGAGCTTCAGCATAATCATTGCAAGTCTTACTGGAGACCTATTTTTAGTAAATGAATATGAATGCATAATACTACACAATCCTTGATCAGAATATACGGAGGACATATTGAATATTACGGGGCACATATAGACATATAGAGAAGATGTGTATGGAGTTCTCTGTTTTGAAGCAACTGAAAACTGCATTGGTTCCGGAATTCTTTGTATTAATGCGATATTAAATGAAACTTGACATCATCCTTTCGATGAGATTTCACTAGACTCAGACAAATAAAATTGTAAGCTTGCTATGCTCTACTTATTATTGGTAATACGTTTTGCATTTAAGTGTTCACTGCTCACGCTCCAATCCCCATAATTCTTTTTATTTCTGGGAGCATCACGAACGTACTTTTGAGGAGATATTTTCGGACTAAAATTTGATTTTCTTTTTTCTTTTAACACTCATCAGTATGAAGTGAAAAGCATTTCTTCTATTTGTTTGTTTTATTTTTTTTAAGCTACGGTATGTGCGAGTACATAGACTCGAATCATTTATAGAGGTACTATAAAAGAAAACCTTTTTCTTGTAACGATTTGTTTTTAGACATCATTAGACAATTATACATCGTTTTCGAACGCCATCGGTATTTATGGAATTTTCGATGAAATTTAGTCGAAGAGCTCTGCAGATTTCCTAGTCTGCTGATCTAAGTGTGTCAGCAGCTCACTTTGCAGCAGCAGTGGGGTTGGCCGGCACGCTGGCACTCTTCAGGTAAGAATGCGGAAAATGGTGTGGCGGGTTCTTTTAAATTTAGTCCGCCTGCTGAGCTGATACGACAGATAATATAAAAATTTGTACCATGTTAACCTGAATCCCCATGTGACCATATGGTAACGCCAGACACAAGGTATTTAAAAAAATTCCACTGCATCTAAAACTGGTTTGATTCAAATGCACATACCAGTTTTGAATTTCGAGGGCCTTTTCCTGCCGAATGAATTATATGGAACATTATCTCAGCAACAACATTAGTAAAAGTGTCTTAAAATTAAAAGTGCGAAAAATGACAAAATTAGTGGATATGAAGAAATAAGTGTACTGCTCGTTAGTAGAACGTACACGTAAATTTAATTAAGCGACTGAAATGAATTCACTGGTAAATTTGGCTTAACATCAGTGGTCTATTTCCTAAAAACAAATCAACACTGTTCACTTTCTTTTACTTTCAAGAAACTACTGCACTAATTTGTTAGAATTTCCCACTATTAAGATCAGATTATGTATAAAAGTTATTAGGTCAACGATTCAAACGTATGGGGAAACACACTTCCAGGATTGTTAATAATACATAGGTATTCAATATATGGGGTTAATATAGAACAAAAGTTAGAATAACTTAACTTCAAAACACTGGCACACTTACTTAGCTTAAATATCTCGTGTAATCGTATTAAGGCAGGATTATATAAACTGTTGGGTCAGAAATCAACACACACTAGAAAACGATTTTCAGAAATAGATATGTAGAGACTAAACTCAGTATACATATGTTTGGGTCAGAGATTTTTTGTATCACACTGAACGGGAATAATTACATAATGCATATTATGTGAATATTCTTAGAAAAATGCTGAGTTCGCCGGGAATATAACTCCCCCCTCGTTAAGCTTGATGTCCTCCTGGACTCTATCCTTTACCGATCTCGTTACCAACTCAACGTTAACATGATTGGATTTTGTTTTTACAATATATAGTACTACAATTGCTATTAATATTACAATAAATGTGGTACTTACATAAAAGGTGATTTTATTATTCCTTGTTACATTTTTTATTTCTTTTATCTCATTGATATTTTTAATTTGTTTTAAATGCAATTGTTTCATATTTACCGCTTCGCTGATATTTCCTATTTGTAAGTAATTGGGTAGTATTATATGTTGGTTAAATTCCTTCTCTAGGTTCTGAAATTTCATGTTATCTATTTCTATACTGCAATTATGAAAGTTTATTATATAAATTTCATTTAATTTATATTCTAAGTCATTACAGGTATTTTGCATTTTTACATTATTTGCATTTATGATCAAAATTAAATTTTGCTTTAGTTCTCTTACCTCAAATTGAACGTTTTTTATCTTTTTGCATTTTTCTAATTTGTTATTCACTAAATTCTGGGTACATTCGTTTGCTAATTTTAAATTTTTTAAATAATATTGACCATCGTCCAGATAAGCTTTATTTTTAAAAAGAAGTATATCTGTGTTTTCAATGACCTCTTGATCGCCATTTGGAATAGGAAGGAGTTTGTATTTTTTCGCCTTTTCTTTATAGAACTTTGGGATAGCAATTACAAATATTAGTTTATTTTCTATTTGCAGTAAAGAACTTTTAATTTCTTGCATTTTAAAAATATCTATTTCATAAAAATCTATTTCTTCTGGGGTGAGAATTGGTCGGCTCATTATGTTATGCTTTGCAAAAATTATGTTTTCTTGGATTCTGTCTATTTCTTCATTTAATAGATTTATATTAGTAAGGACTTGAATGAAATGTAATTGCTTTATGTTTTCCTTATTAATTTTAATTGCGTTATTTAATAGGCTAAATGTCAATTTCTGATTTTCGTTAAGTCTGTCGGTAAGTATTTGTAAATTTTCTTGTAGATCATTGTTAACTTTAATCTGTTTGTTTAATGTGTCTATGGAATTGTGATTATTTATGTCGGTTGATTTCAAATGTTCTTCTATCTCCTGTTTATCGTCGTCGTCTAGTGTACCAAAAACCCATTTGAGAATTTTGCCCCCAAGATTTATCAGGCCCCTCTTTTGTCTGTGTGGTATTATTGTCTCTATGTTATGACTGGTTTTCCTAATTTGTAAGTTTAATTGGTTAAGAATGGTTTCATCCTCCCGTATATCAAATATACTATCTATGTCGGTCTTGATTTGTTCTAAAGTCTGTCTTAGCATATCTACATCGATTATATGTAAAGCTTTGTCGTACCCTTCGATTATTTGTATGTCGTTCTGTTGTAGTAGTGTGAATCCTCCTTTTGTTTCTAACTTTTGCATGTTAATCAGCGCATTATTTGGGTTGATTAACAGCATTAACGTCAGTATTATTACCTGAAAAATATTTAAATTTTCGCTTAATTCTGCAAAGATGTATATTACGATTTTTAAGATCCGTTAATTTGCCATTAGAGAATTTCGTTTTTATCTTAATGTATCGAGGCTCCGTTTTGTGCCTTTCTATTTTGGGATTCTTTACCCAGATTTCTTTTTCATCACCTAAAACTAAGCTTTTTCTATTTTTATTTAACTTGGATATATTTCCTACCTTCTTTTTGTGAATTCTATCCCTAACCCTGTCCATATCACTGATCTTATTGTTGAGAAAATCGGATGGTTTCGTTAAGGTCGTTGAATGGATGGTGTTATTGTAATTTTCAATAGCTTTTAGAATCTTTTCTTCCGGAGTGAGTTTAGCTTTTTCTACTTCGAAGATTCTTAGGTGTTCGTTTAGAGTCCCATGAGCTCTTTCTATATCCGAATTTCCAGTATGTGAACGTGGAGATGTGAAGTGAATTTAAATATTTTCTATTCTTCCGAACTCTCTCATATTAAGGCTATCGAATTCATTATCTACTACTAATTTATTTGGTTTCCCAAAGAGTGAGAATCTCTGTCTTAAAGTCTGAACAATGGTAATGCTATTTCTATCGTTTAGTTTAGATGCCATTAAATGCTTGGTGAATTTGTCGATTGTGGTAAGAAACATTTGATGGAGACAGAAAAATAGGTCTGCATGAATAATTTCGTTTGGCGAGTTTGGTGTTTCCGATAAATTAAATTTGTGTACAATGGGATGTCTATCGTATTTGGCAAGATTACATGTTTCACAATTGTTGATATATTTGTATATAAGTTCTTTCAGTTTTGGGAAGAAATGCTTCTTTTTTAGTTCTTCATAGTTTTCGGTTATGCTTCTATGATTTGTCTCTTTATGAATGTTTTCGATTATTTTGATGGCTTCATTCTCGTTCTCTAAGTCTTCGGCTCTAATCGTACATTTGATAAACCTGATTTGTTTATTATTGCTGAAAAGTTCTAACAATTTTTTCTGTAACAAGTTGTATTTTGTATCTTCTATCTCAGAATAGATACCTGTAACTCCCTTTTTTACTAATCTTCTTAGCATATCGTTCAAATAGTTATTATTACTTAGTTCTTCCTCTGATATATATATTTTCCTGTACCTCAGATATTTTGTTATTATTTCTTCGGCTTTGTTTTTAACTAAATGTATCTGGGTCAAGTATTTGTTTATTAATACTTCTGCAATTGGGATATGATCATTTAAATCTTCAACGCCACTGTGAATCGTGGCTTGATCACTTTCTTGGTTGTCTTCAATTTCGTTTATTTCGCGAGCTTCAGTGTTTAATCTACTAAGGAAATCAGCAACCTTATTATCTTTACCCTTTAAATATTCAATTTCATAGTCGAATTCGGAATTCGGAGGTACTAAATATTAAAATATCGTCTAAGTAGACTACACATAACTTATTAATGTATTCCCTTAGCACGAAGTTCATCATTCGCTGAAAAGTTGCCGGAGCGTTCTTCAGTCCAAATGGCATTCTTACATATTCGTAGTGACCTTGTGGGGTTGAAAAGGCCGTTTTTGCCCTATCTTTCTCATCTACAAGGATTTGGTGAAATCCTTTAGCGAGGTCTAGAGTCGTAAAATATTGGGCTCTACCTAATTTGTCAAATATAGAGTCTATATTTGGTATAGGGAACTTATCATCTACCGTTATATCGTTCAATTTTCTATAATCTACGACAATTCGCTATTTTTGTTTTCCCGAATTGTCCATCTTTTTCGGTACCACCCAAATTGGGGAATTATAAGCTGAACTGCTGGGTTTTATTATTCCTCCTGCCAGCATTTCCATTTCTTGAACTTGTCTCTCTACTTCTTCCTCATGAATTTTTGGGAATCTAGAGGTTTTAGCATAAATTGGTTGGCTATGTTTCGTTATTATCTGATGTTTAACTTCAGCTACACTAGTTAATTTATTACCCTCTTGGAAGAACAGATCCCTATTATATTTAATGATTTGCTTTAAATGACATAGCTCCTCTGAATTTAGATGAGCAGTTTTTAATTGTTTAAGTAAATCTACATTATTTAGCTCAAGTGTTTCTAACTGATAAATTTTCTCATATGGGCAAGTATCTATAAATTTAGTCAGTTTGTTTTTAATTTCGATTGTTCCCTGCTCTAGATCTATCTCGGCACCTATTGATTTTAAAATGTTTTGTCCCATTATAGCATCAAAACTTTTATTTTTTAAATCTAGCAATTTCCAACTCATAGTTACGTTGTGATTAAATTCAGCTGGAACTTCTGTAATTAATTCCTGTGTCATCTCTTGCTTACCCGACAATGTTATCAAATCTATTGGTTTAGCTAATTGTACTCGTTTGAAAATGGGGAAAAGATCTTTATGTATGATTGATGTAGCAGCTCCAGTATCGATAAGACAATTTATTTTTTGTTCGTTTATTGTAAAAGTAGCTATTGGTAATGGGTATCCCGAGGCTGTACATGAAAATTTTCGTGGTCTACTTCCAATGCTTCTGTTTGATTATTTGCGATATGTTGCCTGTTATGAGAATATTGACCAGAGAAATTATTTCTGCGATAGTTTTCGAGATTTCTAAATCTATTACTGCTATTAAAATTTCCGAAATCATTTGAACGGTATTGGTCGTAATGTCTGTCGCGGTTAGAATAAAAATTATTGTGACTTCTGTTAGTATTTCTGTTACTACTGTTTGCGTAATTAGTATGAAAATTTCTGTTATTGTTGTTTGCGTAATTAGTGTGAAAATTTCTGTTATTATTGTTTGCGTAATTAGTAGGACAATTTCTGTTATTCTGTTGATTTGAAAAACGGTTTTTTTGCACTGGAATTCTTGTTCTGTGTTCATAATTTAAATCTATTCCTGTTTGAAGCAATTCATGATAGGCTTGTTCCAAACTTTTCACTTCTTTTATTCTAAGGTACATATTATCTGAACGAGGCAATTTGTTTAAAAATCTTTCTAATATACTATGTTCATTATTCTCGGGTTTAAATTCCACAGGTTTTTCCGTATCTATACTATATTTGAAATTTAACTTATCTAAAATTTTTATTAAATCTTCATAATATTGACTTACACTGGTAAACTTTATTGAATCTGCTTGCTCCTTAAGCTTCAGGTAGGTTTCCTGTACTCCAAATGATTTTATGAGTTGCTTCTTTATAACATCCCATGTTGTGCCTTGGTCTAGCACTCTTCTCACTCACATGGCTGCCTTGCCCTGAATCTTCGTGGTCAGAATCCGGAAGATGTATTGTTTGGCTGCATTATCCGTCACCATACTCAAGAGAGTTTCAACTTCGTAGATAAAATGTGTCAGTTCATATGTTCCATCGCCTCTGAAGATTGGCACTGCTCTAGCGTCATTCATCACATCTTTGACCGTCACAGATGCTAATGCCATATTGTAGTTTTCCTGTATGTTACTTAATTCCTTAAGACTGATTGGTTTATATGCTTTGTCTGAGTTCATTAATCCACGATAATTGATCGAGCACGTTTTATTTATTAGGTTCGACTTATCGTTATCAAGATCCTGATTAAAGGTTTGCCGACTTTTTTCTTTAAAAAGAAAAAGTATCCACAAAAGTATTCACCACTTCTCGTAGATCAAGAAAATGATTAGTTATTTATCACTATTTCTTGTAAATCAAGATAATAATTAATTAGTAATCACCACTTCTTGTAAATCAAGAAAATAAGAAAATAATTAATTGAATACTTATTGAATACCGTCAGCAATCCTACCGACTGCGCCCCTTTTCATTTTATTTTTTTGATTCCCAAAGAAAATAAAGTGAAAAGTCGCGCGCTGCTTACAGCACAGTCTACTTCTCCGACATTAATAGTATCCGTCACTATAGAAATGGAACAAAAAAAACTATCAAAATAGGCGAACACTTCAATTCATTTTTTGTATTGAGAAGGGTTTTTTTTGTTTCTTTTGTTTCCCGCGTGCGTCTTGAACCACTTAATTATACGTCTGCGAACTTGGTGAATAGATACACCTTGATTCGATTTGATTTGATTTAATTATGTCCGTGTAATCGCGTCGTGACTTCGGGACTTTGAGAATGCAAAGGATTTGTTTTTATTTCTCTTTATACCGCACTACGCCCCTTCTTGATTACGTCGGGGTGCCTCGTAGGGCTTCTAGGACTTCTAGGACTTCTAGGACTGTATGGCCCTTCTTTTCTCACACGTGTGCCGAGTTTAAAATATGTGCTGTGCTTGTGAAATTTTGGAATAAAGAAAGCTCTTCATTTAAGTGTTAACTTATCTTTCGCTCTCGGGGTCGCATGGAGTCGCAGCCAGCGTGTACTTTTTTCCTAGCTCTCCGCTATGCTTCCTTCAGGGAAAAGATGACAACGGGCAGCAAGAACAGGATCTGCGTGCAGGGCGCTACTTTTCTCTGCCTACTTTTCTTTATTTTTTTTTTTTGTTTTTGTGTACTTAATTTAGCTAATTACTATACCACTTTTCGATCTTTACGTTTAATTTTTTTTTTATTGAACGATTTCAGAAAAAAATACTCGAACTTTCACACCTTGTGTCAGCCAATCTCTCTCTTCAAGATGGATCCGCTTCCCCGGAACTTCGGGCCTCTTCTGTTTCCGAATTCTGACTTTTTTCAGGGACTTTTTTTCCCCTACTTCCGCGTGAGCGAACTCTAGTAGCTCACCAAAAGACCACGGGCTGGATACTCAATAGGAGATTAGCTGCTCCTAATTTTTAATTTAGTCGATTTGTTTACCTCCTGTTTTGAAGTTTACAAATTTTCTTTATAGGAGACGCTGTAACTATCCAAAGAAGCAAATCAAGAAGCACGAGAAAAAACTTCATCTCTATACAAACATTATGAACATAATCACGATTAACACAAAATTTTGAATCTGAGAAGAATTAGTTTGTACGACAAATCCAATCGCAATTAGATAATTTGCGGGGCAAAGAAAGTTACCTACATATATCTCAAGCCTTGAAAACGAGAATGTTCTGAAATTGAAACTATAGGAGGTTTCAAAGTTTTTCTTTGTTTTTTTTTTTTTTTTTTTTTTTTTTTGAAAATGAAAAAAGTGTAAAGAAAACTTGGATGACATAAACTTCGTAATCTTCAAATTGAAATGTGACGTGTGGAGTCAAAAAAATTGATTTACAAATTCATTTCGAGCAGAATGAAAGTGCTTTCATGAGTGCCCGAAAAGATATAGCCTTATTTAAAGCTAGCAAAATTGAATTATTAGGGAAAGAGATAATTATCACAGCAAATTCAATCGTTGAAGGACCCTCTAATTTCTGCTGGATCCGATTCGAAATATCAAAATAACGCTCTGTCAAAACTTGCAGCAAGGCATACAAATTGTCATTTCAGAAAATGGGAAGATCGAAACCAAGGGATATTCTTCCTTAGTGGAACGTTATTTTGCCGTAATGGATGCTCAGCATTCTCTACTTTCTGATTGTGGTCATTAGCTAACGGAGACCCGACAGTGTCGAGACTGCTATCGACACTGTAATAAAATAATCAACTATTCTATGGTCTTGTAAATCTCGCGTATCTAGAATTGCTTTTCGTCCAACAAAGTGGTTACACTCTTTTGGCCAGATAATCATGATTTAAGCTCTTTTGTCGTTCCTGCGTGGCATCTTAGGTGGGTATAATGCAAGTATTGCTACGTACTCGTTGTAGTTAGTTTTTAGGTTCGGATTAGTGCACTTAACTAAGCCTACATCCTACCACTTACCTACAGATTAGTTCGGTTTAGTACTTAGTTTTATTTTTTCTACAAAGGTTGCCTTCTCTTTTCATCTTTTTGTTGCAGGTAAAGTCCTCAGCATTTCGGAAGTAAGGGATATCTTTTTCCCAGCGAGATGCACGTATGACCCAAGAGCTTCAGGGTCTAGGGCTGCTTGGACGCCACTGGTGCGGGTGCTCCGTGAGTTTAGCTCGGAGGCCCTATTGGAGGTACTTAGATGGAATAGATCAGTCATCGGGCCCTACATGTAACAATATCTTAACTTTTCAGTCGAGTCCTGAAGCAAGATTCTTTATACGATTCGTCCAGACCAGAAATAAAGTGTTTAATTAGTTGTTAAAATCTGATATATTAGTCGATACCCGATATAAATGTTAGTCCCTAACTAGCCAACTTACCTCAAGCGATCCCAAATACAAAAAGAGATCGAGATCAGTCAGCTTGTCGTTTATATAGCAATTGCTTGCACACGACACCACTGATGGAGCAGCAGAGGCGCATGGTTACAAGAATTGGCAGCGCAGCTGTGATCATACGGTACTAGCTGCACAATATGCATAGCAACAAGAATTTTTAGAGCAACAGATGCTGCTGTGTTAAGTTGAATTATATTTGCAAAAACTGTTATATCTATCACGTAGAGAAGAAATTCTCATTCGATGGTACTTATAATGATGATAAAGTTGCAAATTGATCTGCTTGATCTGATCGTATTTTTGCCATGCATTGTGTGTTACATGACAACACATGCTTTTGTCAGAGATTTTACCTATTTTTTGGGAAAATTGTAATTAGGTTGAATTTGTTTTCTTCTTAGAACTCAATTTTAGCATGGTATTTTTGTAATATGTTCCCCTTTCAGGAATTGTTTTTAGCACAAATCTAACAGTTCAAATATATACTAATGATTTTAATTTGATCTGCTTGATGAAGCTATACTTTTATAATGTATTTGTGCAATGTGCTATGCAGATGACAAATATATGGCTTCGTTGGGTTGTGTACATGTTTTTTGCATAAGAGTAATCAGATTATATTAAGGTTTACTAAAAGTTTTGATGCTTTCTGTTTAGGATGATTTCTTTTTAAAAGGTATCTGTTAACCAAAACATATTCGAATGTATTTGGTTTGAACAGTAAATATACAGTAATTTTGTTTAATTTAGCTCATTTCTCTGTAAAAATGTGACAACATATTCTAAGGATATTGAATTGACATTTAGTGAATGAAGTTTTATAAAAATCGACAATTTGTCTAAGAAATTCCTTTATTTTTTATTTATTTTATGTGAGACCATACGGTAACACTGGGCGCATTCGTAGGTTTCATCCGTATTGCATGTAATTGTTTTGAAAACAGAAAGTGTATAAAATGACTTTGACCTTCCTTGAAAGTCGTTTAATCATAAAAATGTTCCTTTTTTGTTGTGTATTTTTTTCAGGCATAGAAAATTGACATTAGTTGGTCCACTCTACTATCTGGTAGAGTGCAAGTCGTATGAGGAGGAACCTTCCCAAATATACATATAGCCTCCTGAAGTCAAAGCTGGTACTTTGATCGGGGAAGACGATGCCGACAAAGATTCGGCAGGTATTGCGGTTAAAGCTTGCAGTAAGCAATTGAAAGGTATCTGCGAGATTGTTACTAATTAATGACGTTTAGAGATAGTAGACGATGACCACAGCATTTTGAAGGACTCATTAGAAATGAATGAACCACTATTGGAAGAATTTTTTCATACCTCGCCGCATTTAGCGAAGAGTGCACACGAAAAAGGTTTTAATGAACAGTTTTACCAGCAACAATCAACATCATCCTCGACACATTCCATGCAATTGCGTCGAGTTCAGCCATCAAAGACGAATTACCCAATTCCAAAAGCCGCTAAAGACACCATTTTCAAATGGAACAGGAATACAGCTGCATCCTGGCTGCAAATATTTCCACCCCCGAACTATGAAGATTGCAAAGATCTGCATCCACATAAGCAATTTGAAAAATTTGTTGATGATGACCTGGTGCGGCACATTTGCGAGGAGTCTGAGAAATATGCTATATTTCTCGGCAAGCCAAACTCAAACATTCCTGCTCAGGAAATCCTCTGCTTTATTAGCATACTCATAATAAGTGGCTATAACACTCTTGCCTGTATGCTTTCATATTGGAGCACCGATGATGACATCCGGAATGGTGGTATCGCGAAAGCTATGCGGTGCAATCGGTTTTTGGAGAAATATCTTCATTTCGAATATTCCAACAAAACGGCGAACAATGGCGTCAAAATGTGGAGCCTCTTACTCTCTCTTAAATACATCATACTTGTTACAATCAGATTTCTCTTATTAGATTTTTGTACGATTTCTTTCCCTTTTATATGGGGCAGTACACAGAACAAGGACAGCTAAATTTTGCCTAGACTGTTTTAAATTTATTGTCTTCTTAATAGTTTTCAGCTTTTTATATAAAAATATTTCTGTCCCACAGTTATACATTATTGAGAATGAAAACCATGGCTTCAGCACTCGTTCCCTAATCTAATTAGTTTTTTTTTTCTGTTTACTTATTCACTATCACTATTATTGTTTGTATGTTGGCTTAGTTAGCAATCGTAAAACAATCTTCGCTTACCGCAATGAGACAGCTTAAAAGTCTCTTTATTTGTTCACAAACAATCAAACTAAAATAAAAATACTATTTTGCCTAATTAAAACTACTATAAATGTTTCTAGAGCTGCGAAATGGTAATCTTTGTTAATTCTGCTTTTTTTTTTTTAGTATTTTAAGATCCGCGCGTTTCTGAAAAATCACTATTCACATTTTGAATTTTGAATTTCTACTACTGTGCAGCTACTTCTGAAACTTCCTTTCCTAGCTGGTACTTTAATTTTTACCTTTTTACCCTCAAGCAGGATTACCAAAAATTAAGGGTTTCCTGTGGAAAATCTCGAACTTACGGAAGAAGTACCTACTTACCTATTTAGTTTTAAATACACTGGTTCAGTTGATTTCAGTAGGTACTGATAATGATTATTCTGATCTTCACAAAAGTCTAGTTATACCAGCACGATACAGCACACCACACGACACACTCTTTATCTCCCTTCGGCATCTTTTGCTAACCAATTTCTCTGGTTCCACACATCACCGTGGCAAGTTTTAGAATTTAGGCCACATTACCTAGGAACCAATAGAGGTCACACCAGTCGCCAAAGATATTGAAGAGATGTATCGAACCTGTAAGGTCTTAGTCACATGCGACCATAACCGCTCGTTTTATATACTCTCTCAATTTTCACTAAAATAAAAATGTTATTTAAATTATGAAATCTTTCCTTATTTTCGGATGATATTACTAAAAATGGGTTAATTTTCTACACCGGCTATTTCTTGGGACTAAAGTAGCTGTAAGTGAATAGGTTGCTACCTAAGTTTTCAGGTTGTGCTTGAACTTGGGTGGTTCGTTGAATGGTACTGTACTTGCCCCGTTAAGAACGACTTGTTATTGTCGTTACTTAAATAGTTAGTAGTAGCTACATATATGGGACTGCTGTTTGGGAATAAGCAGTGCACCCGAATAAAAACCAATTCTGCAAAAAATATATAACTGTTAAGATTTGTACTAAATATGGTATCTAATTTGAAAGAAAAAATAAACAACGCAAATAATTTGGAGCAAAAAAAAATACTTAAGAAATACAACCAAAGCAGTTCAAAAATAGTGTTCCAATTTGTAACAGATGGCGAAACTTGGATTGGTAGTAAAGGGCTCCGAAAGTCATTTTTGTGCTATGACTATGAAACGATGGACATAATCTTTCAGGATTAGTTCCGGTGGACGGGAAGAGAATGTTGAAAAAAAAAAAAACAATAAAAAAAAATGTAAATAATTCTGAAGGTTTATTTTTCAGCTGTATAAGCACCAACCGCTGTTACTTCTGTTCAAAGCGAGTCACTACAAAATAAGTTCAGAGAGAATTTAGTCAAATTGACGGAGAGTGCTGCCAAGGCGCATCATATTATGCATGATTCGCCCTGAAAATATTTTCTAAGTGGGGTCAGTTTGGCTGTTCACTTTGGCATGGCATCTATGGCAGAAAAGGATCAAGCCGTACTGAAGGGTATACGGTTCCAAATGGTACGAAATGCCGTCTTTTCGAAGAACGTTTTTTCAAAGATTTTTCTTTTGTGAAAGTGCTTTTCTCACTCGAAGAAACACAAGAAAATAATATTTTGGTACTAAGTAATGAACTTTAAATTTCCCTTTCTTTTATTGCGGCCTCACCTTGTAAAAAAATGTTGATTAAGGAAGTCATTAATTTCATGAATACGACGCAAGTATTTCTATTAAAAATATTTATCAAAAGTTAAAAAAGATCTGAACAAAACATCTTTTTGATTAACAGAAAGGGACTTAAGTACTCGCGATATAATTTTGGGGTTTTTCAAGGAGTTATAAATGGTTTTGATAAATTTTTGTAAATAAGCAGAGATTTTGTTTTTTACTTTAATTGAATTTGCGTAATGTTTCATCCAATCCTTGCGCAACCCTTATCATCATCAAAATCAACAACAAATTTCGAATTTTTTTCGATTATTCGAGGCTTTCGCTTTAATGTGGCCCCTTTTGATATGTTGTGTATACACAAATATAAAGATCACAAGGAAATCCGCTGCCGATAATATTTAAGCGTAATCACAGGAGGAATTAAATATATTATTTTGCCACATCCTTTTGATGGATTATTAATGTCGGAAAATTTATGACGTATGTACCTAATTAGTACATTGCAAGTACTTATATAGAAGTAAGGGAAAGGAAATTTAATTTTACATAGAGAATGAAACGTGATTCTACATACAGAGAAATAATTATATTTACAGGCATTTGGGAGAGCTATTTTTAACCCAATCGTAACCAATATTTTCGCTGAACACTCTGTCTGTCTGACACTCTTTATTGCGCTTTTCATTGACTTTGAATGCGCCAGTTATGAGATAATACAGTGTTCCCTCCATGAAGGTCCGTAGGGCAGGAGTTGATAGTACTCAGCCAGTCAAGAAAAAGTTTCCTGGGAATGGGGGGGGGGCATATCAACCGTTTGAGAGTTAGAGGATGGTTAGGGAAATATGCTAGCTTTTCACAAAATACGCTGTATCTGAAAATGTATTGGCTGTACGGTCAGTGTATGCAGAGCCTCATAGACTTTCCAAAGATTGCTCAACCCTTACTTCGGTTTTTCCTAATATTTGTTTCTAGCATATAGATGCTTTCCGCCTCGCACACAATTTTTTGTTGGCCTAGGTATGTACTACTAATTCCTGCCCTATGAACGTCCTGCGAGAAAATACACTGTATAGTACAATAAAAAATTCGTAATATCTTTATAAGTATGTTAAATGAAATAAAACTGATTTGGAGAAGTAGCAAAATTTATAAGCGTTAAAGATTTTCGCCCATTTATGGAAAACTTTATCACAATTGCTCTGCCCGTGGTCAGAGCGAACACGAAATAAGGGAGAGAATGTGGTAAAAATGTTGGCACCGGATTAAAAGTACTTCGTTAAAAATATTTCGTTCATTTAGTGTACACGTCACCTTCACACTAAATCTTCAAAGTTCTATAACTTAAGAAATAAGAAATGTTGTATCAATTTTATAATATAAGAAGACCAAAACCAATATTCAATAAATGATTACAGATGAATTTGAGTTCTAAAACTGTTGTTGCAATTGAATTTGTACTTACCAGCTCAATATTTAGCACTTGATTTACTTGGCTTTCTATTGAGGTTTAGGATTGGGACATTCATTTTAGTAGAGACCAAGAATGAGTGTAATAATTCTGAGTGCAGTCGATACCCACAGAAATAAACTTTATTGCAGTCGATACCCACAATAAAGTGTATTGTATTAGTAAATTTCTTATTGCAGTCGATACCCGCAATAAGAATCTTAATACAGTCGATACCAGCAATAAAGAGTTTTATTTAGTAATATATTCTTACTTCAGTCGGTACCCAGACTAAGAGTGTTTATTTTTAATCCTTTAACCTAAGCATAGTATTTATTTTGTTAGTTTAATTTTAATTTCCCATAGTGTTGTTTTTGCTTTGGCATATACGCTATTTACATTCATTTGTATGGGGAAATTTGGAAAATTTTATGCTTTTCTGTGTGAATACAATCTGTAATTCTTAATATCAGCCTACACACACATTTTGTGTAGGTACTCTACCTTGCTCGATTCCGAAAAAGTGGAAATGAGTTTTTTTGTCAAAATTGTGTACACGATAACCGATATTTTCTCACGACAATTTTGAAGAAAAATTACAAAATTAGAAGAAACGAAATTCACCTCAATATATAAAAACGCAGATATATGATACAATGACGATTATTATTTTAAAATTCTTTACTTTGAAATTTATTAAGGAAATACGTTTTTAGCCTTGATTATGCTTGGTGTAAGCAAAAGTTATTAAAATTCTTGTTAATAATTATTTGACGAGCACGGTTCGCTTTTGATAACGTATTATCACCACTTTCATTATACGACTTTCGCCAGTTTTCACACAGTTGTATAGGAAACCGATACAAATTCAACAAATCGTTTCTTACTAATAGTTTCAAAGAAACTTTCGGAATCCCTTAACTACTTTTTACATGTTGTGTAGAATTTTTTTAATTTTCAAATATAATAAATTTCTGAATTTATCTTATTTCTGTCTAAGCCGTGGTCGCCTTAATACTAGTGAATTTATGTAAAAACTCATTTATTTTCACTAAAATCAAGCAAATGACTGTTTTCTTCTCACTGATAAAGAAAAATTATCATTAAGCACTTAAGTATACACAGCTACTTACAGAATCGCTCGAAATTCAAAAGTGTACACTTGCTCTCACGATAAGTTTTTCAAATTGTGTACACTTGCAAATTCTTCACAGTCGTAGAATCCAGCCTCTGGTCAGTGGTCACAATGTTTCAACTATTGTAAAAGTATGTGACTGAACTTGTAACTTTATGGTTCAAAAAAAAATTATAAGAAACATGCCCTATTAAATAATTTTGAAAAAAAGTGTATATGCTTTATTACATTTTTTTTGCGGTAACTTCAGTCTAGTGAAGGAATCGTTTGTTTTTTCTTGTTGGAATACTTTTAAATTTCATTTCAACGGTACAAATATATTTAGGCATGATGAACTAGAGTAGATGTATGAATGCCAAACATTTCGTCCAATTTCGCATAGTTTTTTTGGTCATAATAAATCTCATTTATAGCAAGGCGAATGAGATATTTTGGGCTACATCGTTTTGGGGACATTGCATAAAATAAACGGAGAAAAGAAGCAATGAAATTGACCATTCATCTCCAGGTCGTCGAAAAATCTCATGTGCTGATAATTACAGCCTTGGAGGAGTAGAGTCCAAAAATTAAAGCGAAAGTGTTTGGAATGGTCCGATTTACATAGATGAGGAATGGTGAAAAATCTGCTGCATTTGCTTGAAACCAACTAAAAATTGCATTTCGTACGATAGTAGAACTCTTTATGACTGCCTCACATTAAACGTTGGAATGTCAGTGAAATCGAAAACGAAGAGACAAAAAAGATTTTTTTTTTCAATTTTTCTACTGTTTTCAATGAAATCAGTCCGCGAGATTCATTTGACAGAATTAATTAATTTTAAGAAAGAGAGAAGGTGTAGTTCATGGAATTTCCCTGGTATTTGTTAGATTTCAAATTTTGCACTTCACTATTTTTTAATAAATGACAGATAAACAAAGCTGCTTACCGCTGGAACAGAACGAACGGAAAAGTTGAATGCATTTGAAATACATTAATGCGCACACAGTGAACGCGGCTACCGCATTTCCCGCAAGAAAGTTGGTCAATTTTCAACTTTTACGTAAGTGCCGGATTGAAAATTTTTGACAGATGAACGAAACGTTTGTTTTGAATGAAATTTGTAAAGTAAAATTAATTATTGAGCTGCGGCATGTTTCAGATGTTATCCTTATTATTCGCACAAGCTTTAACTATATAAAAATATCCACAAGCACAATATTGAAAATATAAAAATTGCATTGAATTGTCATTACACGCAGTCGCTGCAATTTCGTTCTGGGCAGCACTTTATTTCTTGCGGTTTTTGACAGTTAGCTGCGTGTTTATTCCGGCATTGATCCGTTCTTTCTGTTCCAACCATTAGAATAAAATATCAACACGCATATTGTAACCAAGGTCTCACCTTTTACAACAGCTTACTTCACGAAAAATTATTTTCGTTTTGTTCCTGAAAATTGGACACGATTTATGACGGCCCCTCACATTTGATCTAACTAAAATTTTTGATATTCAGTAAGGTTATTTGACGGAACATCTTCCCAGTACATGGGCTATATTCTAAAATACGAAGAATTGGGGAATTTTGAGATGGGAATTGATTTGTTGGTATTTAATTCTCCATTCGAAATTCTGTAAATCGGGGAATTTGCCTTAAGTATTACCAAATTCTCTACTTGACTTGTTAGAATTCTCCGTTGGATTACAAGTGAAAAGTTCTCAACTGACTATTTGACAAACGTCAAAATTCCGAACAGAAAAAAATTATTGCTAAGTAGGTTATACGAAGCTGTCGTGCATATTGGATGTCATGACATCTCTGGAGTAGACGTGTTTTTGTAAGCTCTGCTTTTATTGCTATTTTCCGCGAATTCTATCCGAAATATTCAATTAAGTGTCCAGCAATATAGTTTTTATATCTGTATACGACGTAAATAATTAAAATAATTAATTAATTTGTTAACATCTGAAGTGTGTTATCAGTTTGTTTGTTTTTTGTAATTATTCGCCATGGGAAAGAACGATATTGTGAATTCTAAAAAAGTCTCCAAGGTACCAGCTCAGAACTCTCCCGCTACAACGAGAGGTGCAGTGAAGAACCAGCGGAGTGAGGTTGATGGTAGCGGCTGCCCTCAGTCTAGCAGATCGAGTTCAGTTAGTTCTGTTGATCGCTTTGAACTTCTTGAAAAAACTCTAGTAAACAAGCTGATCGATGTCATATCGGAGAGGTTTGAAGCATTTGAAGATCGAATTACCCAAAAAATTGATAACATAGTGTCATCTACTCAGAAGGAAATTGCAAAAGTTAACAACGATCTTGAACACCTTAAAGCTGAAATTAATACGATTCGCATCGAGCTTGATTGTGTACACCGTGAGAATCGACTTTCTGATGCATTGATCACTGGTATACCTCATTGCCCCGATGAAAGTCCCCATCAGCTACTCTCAGATATTTGTACCAAAATTAATCACGTTTTATCTCCGTACGCAACCGCATTTCGAATACAGTCACGTCATCAAGGGAAAAGTAACGTAAAGAACAAGCCGTTAATTGTGAAGTTCTCTTCTACGTGCGAACAAAGAGAGTTTATTCAGAGATTTAAGAGGCATGGTCATTTTAAGTTAAACGAACTCAGTTCAAAATTTATCTCCGATAGCAGGATTAATGTTTTCGAAAGTTTAACGCAGCATAATAGTCAGATTTTGAGATGTGCTTTGAAGCTTAAAAGGGAAAATCGCATTCACGCTACTTTTACCCGACGTGGTAATGTTTATATTTGTGTTAAATCAGATGATCCACCTGTTATTGTTCCAGCACTGGACCTTTTGTTTGATATGATCGGCGAAGTAATTAATGCAGAGGAATAATATGTGACTGTTCTTTAACTTTGTTTTTTTTTTCTCTCTCGTTTTGTTTTTTTTTTTGTGATTGTTTTCGTATTTCTGAATTTTCCTGAATTTATTTAATTATTGAATTTCTTTATTGTAAATTTTCTTAATTCTGATTTGTATTATACATATATTTTATATAACGCAATGGATAGACTTCTTATAGCTTTAATTTTAGAATTCTTTATAAGTATTTCGCTGTTCATCTTATTACCTCTAATGTGCGTTATGTTGACTGGAATTTTCGCTTTTAGCAGGTCTGTTGGTTTCTGTGCGCGGATGATTTTGGATGATCGGTAACGTTTTATCACTGGACGTGGTGAGGGTGCTTGTCAATGTTTTTTCTTCTCGATTTAATGGTTTAAATCTGACCTATCTCAATACTAGAAGTCTGCGTAACAAGGTCGGTCTATTGCAGGACATTTTCTCTGGGTCACAAGTTCATGCTATACTTGTCTGCGAAACTTGGCTGAATGAAAATATTTCTTCACAAAGCTTGTCTTTACCTAATTACAGCATTTTTCGGAATGATCGTGTCGGCCGTAATGGAGGAGGAGTTGCTGTCTACGTGCATAATTCCTTAAAAGCATCTGTGATTAACTCTTCTTCTCCCGGTGATAAAATTGAATTCCTTTGCGTCGAGATAGATACGGGTTTTGAGAAATGTGTGCTTATTAGTACTTACTGTCCTCCTAATTGCTTCAACATTGATGCAGCTACAGAGTTTAAAGAATCTATATCACCATGCATTTTACGTAGTCGCAATGTCGTTTTGGGTGGTGATATGAATGTGAACTCTCTCTGCGAAAACGCACTATCAGATAACTTACAATATCTATTCCAGACTTTAAACCTTGAAAAAATCAATAATCAACCAACCTACTTTAATACATCAAACCCATCGCAGCTTGATTATATGCTCACAGTGGACTTCGACAAAGTTCAATTTCATAGTCAAATTAGTCCTCCTAGTGAATTCGACCATGACTTTCTTATTTTAAATTATAAGCTTAGATCGAAACCTTTGTCAAATGAACCAGTCAGTACTTATCGTGATTTTAAGCATGTTGATTATGTTGGCCTTTGTGCGGAGTGCCGGGGATTAACTTGGGATCCTATTTATTCATCCAACTCTATCGATCTGAAAGTCGACTCTTTCCTACAAATACTTACTAGGCTTTACAACAAATATGTTCCTATTCGAAGCTTTCGTTTTAAGCCCTCTAAATGTCCATGGTTAACCAGTGAGATTCGTCATATTATGGCTGAAAGAGATTTTCTTTTTAGCCGATACAGACAGACGCGTTGTCCTGTGATGCTCTCTAGGTACAAAAAGGTCCGCAACAGAGTTAGAACTTTAACTCGATCCGCAAGGCGAGCCTATTACAAAGATAAATTAAATACCAATCTTCCTCCTAAGACCTTATGGAGGAATATTCGCAACCTGGGTGTATTCGGTCAGGAATTATCTGAGATAAATATTGATCCAGATGAGCTCAATAAATTTTTTGCATCAACCGCAGCTTCTTCATCTCAAGCACCTAGCGTCAGTCCCATGATAGAAGACTTCTCTGTTGATGGTTTTGCCTTTTGCTGCGTTGATGAAGTTGAAGTGTTATCAGCATTACATGCAATTAAGTCAAATGCTGTTGGATCGGATGAGTTGCCACCTAGATTCCTTAAATTAATTGCTCCGGAAATATTACGAGTTCTTACACATATATTTAATCACTGTCTCACAACTTCACAGTTTCCTGCCCGTTGGAAGCGGGCTCTTGTTGTTCCTATTCCAAAGAAGTCTTCCGCCTTACATATGGGAGACTTTCGTCCAATTAGTCTGCTTTGCTTTCTAGGTAAAATCCTTGAAAAGCTGATTTATTTGCAAATTATGAATTATATAAACAGTAATTCTATGTTATCAACTTTTCAATCAGGGTTCCGTCCTTCCCATAGTTGTGAGACTGCATTATTGAAGGTAACTTCTGATATACACGAGTCCCTTGATGAGGACTGTCTTACATTACTCGTCCTGCTCGACTTTAGCAAAGCTTTTGACTCCATAAATCATTCAAATTTAATAACAAAACTATCAAGTCAATTCTTATTCTCTTCGTCTGCTATTAAGCTGATAAATAACTTTTTGCAAGGACGTAGTCAAATTGTTCGAATCAAGAATAACTATTCCAGGCCTGAGTTCCTTAGCTGTGGCGTACCCCAGGGATCCATACTGGGGCCTCTACTGTTCTGTTTATATATTAATGATCTTCCTGACGCAGTGATGGATGCCTCTGTACATCTCTATGCGGATGACGTGCAAATTTATCTCAGCAGACCAATAGGATTAATGGAGGACTGTGTATGTCGACTTAATGCCGATCTCCAACGTATTCATGAGTGGTCATTACATAATAGTTTAGCACTTAATCCAGCTAAATCAAACTGCCTAGCAATTTACAGAAATGGCATTGACTCAAGTATGCTTCCTCCCATTCTATTAAACAGAGTAACACTTCCTTATAGGGATTCTGTCGTGAATTTGGGTGTTGAACTTAATTCGAAGTTCTCGTGTTGCAATCACATTAAAAGGACATTAGGGAAGATATATGGCTGTTTGAGGCAACTTTGGCTCAACTCAAGTATCCTCTCGCTTAGTCTGCGTCAGAGGTTAGTTAAAACATTAGTTATTCCGCATTTCACATTTGCCAGCATAATCTTTCCAGTTCTGGACTCAGTTTGCCGGAGAAAAATACTCGTAGCATTCAATGATGTGATTAGATATATTTACAACTTGCCTAGAAGTAGCCATATCTCATTATATGCAAGCTCTCTTTTGGGTAGCAATTTAGAGACTCATTTCACTTTTCGCAGCCTGAAATTTCTGCACAAGCTTATTTATCTTAAACAACCAGTATATTTATTTGAGAAGCTACAGTTCCTGCAATCGACCAGACATGTAAACCTTTTGATTCCTCGATGCAGGAGTCAATATGGTGAGCGCTCTTTCTTCGTTCAGTGTGCTCGGAGGTGGAATCAGCTTCCAAGCAATATTCAGCGCACAGCTTCCAACAGAAACTTCTGTAGACTCATTAAACATGCAAACCTTTCTACTTAGTAATGGTGACGCACATTTGGGGTCTTTGCGTTTTTTTTTTCTCTTGTACGCTATTTTTAGTTTTAGTTTTAGTATATAGTCTCTACTATTTTTTCTTTACTTTATTTTTATTACTTCCATTATCAAATCTTTTTTTTTTTCTCTATTTTACATTGTTTAGTTCGTAGTTGTATTGAGTAACGATAAATTTAATTTAACCACTGCACTTTGTACATTCTAAGATAGCATATGTATCTTTGTACCTAACCAAATAAAGAATTATTATTATTATTATTATTATTCATTTCTCAAATAAATGTTGACCTAAATGGATTTTTCAAAAAAGAACGATATCATTTTGTCGATTGAAAAGTAGAATTTTGCTATGCGAATATCTTTCTCTAGTATACTACCTACTTAAAGAAACCGGCACAGAAAAAACTTTCTTGAGCATGACTTGACCTTATTCACATAGGTTTTGTATAGATACAGGAATTTCTATTTCTGGAACCTAGCGTACCGCCATTTTGATGCAAGTTATTTTTTCTTCAAGTTGTTTTACCTGAAAGTGCCATCTGGGATAAAGAGGTCAAAATGACAACAGTCAACTAAAACCTTGAAAAAAAAACGCGATATGTTATGAAAATAACCGGTAATATGAAATGGCTTATCGCATAATTACCTGTAAGACACGCAGTACAGTATATTATGATTTTACATAACACCATTCCACTGTGCGACTTACACCTAAATTCCATCCAACCAACTCCAAAAAAAAGAAAGAAAATATATGAAAACATCTTCCATCTGTTTTCTGTCGGATCGAATATTCTTTATATAAACGTAGACTTTTATCTTCAGAATTGGCAAAAAACTGAGAGATTCAGTCGAATTCAATTAGTCTGGTTCAGTGCTTCCGCAGTAGTTGAATTCGGTGCTGTTTCTTTTTTTCCACATAAAATCTTCAAAGAAAATGTTTGCAAAGATTAAACCCGGCGAGCATCTGAAAGTAAACTTTAAGAGCGCAGATATTAATTCTTGGCTTCCTACTTTTTTCACTCATGGTTCGATTTGTATCCTAGATGTATCTAATGGGAGATAAAAGATATTGATTTCTTCTGTTGGGGTTTGGTTGGATGCCTTTTGAATTCTAAGATATTTTATTTCCTGTTGTTATTAACACACTTGCCATGAATTATAAGCAGCTTTTGGTTGAAATTAAGCGTAGTATTGATTGTTAGAAATGAACTTGTGCAAAATATATAAAAGTTCAGAGTTCATACTGTTTAATAGGGAACCACAATATGATAAGATGCCGTAATAATTTAAATATTTGTACTAGGAAAATTGAAGTGTATATATGTAGATGCATACAAAATGCATACACTAAGGTCATTAATTTTTAAGTGCTCTTCCAACCCGTCGTCCCTTGGGAGATGGTTCTTTACGAATCCTAATATTACAATTGGAGAGGCGAGTATTTATATAAAGTTGATATCCTTGGGCTGTCGAATTTAGTCTAGCGATAGTAAGATATGTTTAGATTCAAAATTTTCTTCTTTTACTATTCCTCCCACCGACTATACTGGAAACTTACGAAACTTACGATCTTACCTAAAAATCTCGAAATTATTTTGCTTCTAATTTCTGCTATATGCAGTTTTTTAAAGCTCCTTTATTTCTCCAAACGATTAACTTTTATTGGGACAAAAACTTTCGCAAGACCATTCCTTCCCTTTACTATTTTTCTAATTCTGCAAAATCATTACCGTAACCATCGCGTCGTGCAGGGTTGAAAAAATGTCTAATTACATTTTTTCCCTAAGAAGATATTTTATCGTTGGGCATGTTTGATCATATGCCCAAAAGGATTTCTTGCCGGATGATAATTTGATGAGGTGAAACCCGATGTCTTCATAAATATCGAGCCACCGTCCCGCGTTCTATCGCTTCATTACTTTGTTGCACTCACATATGCACTTGAATTTCGGTGTCTTTTTTGCTATCAAATCTTACTGAGAGTAAGATTTGTCATTGAAATTGACTTTATTTGTCGCCTTTTATATGTGGGCAATGAAAAGAAATTGCTGGTGAAACTTTTTTGCGTGTGAAAAGATAAGCTGGTCACGTTGTAAAGTGTGATCAGCGTATAGGGCCCTTTTGATTCTAATTTTCTTTTAGGAATTTTTTCTTTGTTTTCCATATCTTTATTGGGGATTTTAGGAATTCACCGGTTTTTATGGCATGTTGTGTATACAGCGTGGCTACTGAATAATATTGGCAGCATCTTCCCTAGTCTGGCAGACCTGGCGACAAATTCACCAATCCACCAACACCCTCCCCCCTTGTTCGAAGAAATTCTTACTACAGCTATGGAAACAAAACGGCAAGAACAGTCTGAGAACCTCGGAATTGCAGATGCTAAAAAGGCTAACCCATAACACCTTTCATTAAAGAAAAAAAATTCTAATTTCTTTGTCAGGCAGAATTATTACTATGAAGTTTTTATTATTACATTTTGCGCTATACTGACAGGTAGAATACTGGCCATATGAAAAACTTCTCAACAATTTACTTAGACACAAAAGATATTTGACTATCAGAACCAGCGCTCGCTGCATGGCCATGTTTAATAAATAACAGATAAATAAACTGTCAACAATACATGCGTTTCATCATTTAGTCGGTGTTAGCATTAGTATGTTAAAATAAACGTAAGCCAAACACCGGATAAATATACAATACAATACAATACAATACAAAAAAGATTAAATATTATATAAAGGTTCATACATGCTAAAGTTAGACCTTGAGGAGTTAAGATGCAACAGAGGTAGTCTTCTCAAATTTTGCCTACTATCACGAAAAGATATTTTGTTAAGCAACAACGGGGAATCAATATTCGCGTTTAAGAGCTGATGCACAAAAGTTACATCGGCAACTATGCGACGCATCTTAAGCGAGTGCATATTTAAAGCGATAATCATTGGGTGGAAGAATTAACGAATTATTCCAGGGTAGGTGCCTGAGAGCAAATCGTAGGAAGTTCCGTTGAACAGACTCGATACGGTCGATGTGTGTATCGTAAAATGGAGACCCGACCTCACTAGCGTATTCAGGAAGTGGTCTTACAAAGCAAGTGTACAAACCCAAAATTATGGTAAGATGCGAGAACTCTCGGGACCAACGTTTTATAAAGCCCAGCATGGAACTACTCTTTGATACTGTGTAGTTTATTTGGGAGATAAAATTCAATCTATTGTCACATTTGATGCCCAAGTCACAAACAGCACCCACACGGCGAATCGAGGAATTCGAGAACACATAATCGTAAGAAATTGATTTCTGATTTCTGTGGAAAATGATAACCTCACATTTGATTATATTGAGTGTCAAGTTATTGCTTTTACACCAATCTGTGAAAGTCACTCTGTACCTGCTCACAATCGTAAAAAGATTTAATCTGGGCGAAAAGTTTAATGTCAGCATAAATCAAGACTGTGCAGTACTTCACAACAGAGACAATGTCATCAATAGACAGAATAAAGAACAAGGGTCCCAATTGACTCCACTCCCTTGAGATACGCCAGATGAAGCTTTCAAGACTCTTGAGGTCGAACGCTTTACTAAAGTCTGTATAAATACAGTCTGTCTGGTAGCCGTTTGCAAATCCGCCAATGGTATCTGAGATAAATTCGAACAAGTTAGTGGTTGTAGACCTGCCCGAAATAAACCCATGTTGGTTTGAAGAGAGTAAATTATTACAGGAGGTTGATAATTGAGAATAAATTATAGATTCGAATAATTTGGGCATGCAAGATAATTTTGCAATAGGTCTATTGTTAGAAATATCATTTTTACTATCTTTTTTTTTGGATACGTATGATAAAGGAATTTTTCCATAGCTGGAGGAAACAACCACTGTCGAGCGATTTTTGGAAAATAATTCTCAACGGAGCTACCAGAGAAAGGCTGGAGGGATCCCATCCGGGCCCGTTGTGAAGTCATTTGGAAGCCCATTAATATGAACTAGTATATCCTCTTGTGTAATTGAAGGGATAGTGAATGAAACGTTATGAGTCGTTCATATGACTGAAGTTGCTTTGAGGTTGAAAATTTGACGAGGCAAAGGCATTGTCAAAAAAAGATGCAAACATATTACAAATTTCAGACGAATTATCGCTGGCAGAGTTTTTGTACTTCATTTTGTATTGGGATAGTTGTCTGTTTTTTTCTTCATATTAAGATTACCGACAGAACTCGAAAACTCTCGACTAAGAAAGAAAGATATTAGGACAAAATGATTATGGGAAAAGAAACCGAAAAACATTGATTGCCGCTAAATCATTCCAGAAGATGATATGAAGGACATTTTTGTTTCATTATTAAAAAAAAACAACAAACAATTTTTTTTGTATATTTTGAAATTTTTACGAAAAGTTTATTTTGTTATGTTCTGTTTTAAATGAAATACAAAATATTATATTCCGAAAATTATTCTAAAATGGTAAGAAACAAGAAACAGCCCTCAGGTTGAAGTATTACATATATATACAAGATTACATTGTATACAAAAGTTCATAACAGTTTTGTAATTTTTTTCCGAAAATTAAACACATGACCACGGCTTAACGTTAACTTTAATATCAAACCCAAATAGAACTTGCCTATCCGAAAAATCGATTTCAACAAAAATTCCCTTTATACACACACGTCTATCCAGAAAATTTCTATTTTCTATCTCAAAATGAAGTTTTATAGTCCTTATTTCCTGAAAACAGAAACTTTGAAGCATTGTGTGCATGCAAAACTTTTTGAAGCTCAAAACAAACGTTTCCCGCTGTGCGGTTTTATATGGCAGCAATTTTCACGCTTTTTGACATGTGTACTGCTGCTGCACAGAAGACAAATCGATCGTTTTCAGTTTATAAAGTTGAGCAATTATCGCCCTACAGCCTTCAAGGCTTTCAGGCTACAAGAAGATGAAAGTGGTGGAATCATTCTCAATGATTAACTTTTCCGTGGGATTAATAAAACAGAAGCTTTCCGAAACTATTAACAATTTAATTATGCACGTTGCAACCGAATTAATCTACATGAAGGAATTATCTCCATGCATTAAAAGTTGGAAAAAAGTATTTTCCCGCAGCACAAAAAAAAAGGAAATTTATATTTTCCGTTGTAAGGTTGTTGTAAAATGATGACGTTTACATATCCACAGATAATGTATGAATGGGTGAGAAGTTGGTAGGTTTTCATCATAGTAAAGAAAAAATGAAAGTAAAAATGATATATGTGTTGTGAATAGATGTAGAGGGGACGGATATATGCGTTTTCTTTTGGGAAATGGAAATAAGTTTATACGATGATATTAGGCAGCTCGGTTTCTGCTGTATAATTGGACAATAGCAGGTGGTAACAGAAACAAATATTATTTCTTAGGTTAGAATGGAATTAATAAGTTTTTCCATGGGAGGACATCAACAAGATCAAGCAAGTATATGGAAGGCAGCTACATATATTCGCCTACTTAAGTTCACCTTCGAAAATTGCGATGTTCAAAGAAAGCTAATTACATCCATAAAACTACAGCGCCTAGGCTAAAGGATGTAATTCATATGATATTTCAAATGGTAAAAAGGGAGGCCTACGATCAGCTCGGCGGAATACTTCTGGTCAGGAGGTATCCATAAAAGCGTTACCTTAAAGCCTTGCTCCTGATAGCACCAATACTATCACCAGAAGTGTACATTTTCTAGCTGTTTTCAGAGCCCGAGCCTATCCTTAGTTAACCAGCCGAATCTCTGAACTGAACAGACTGAATTGACTGAATCACCTGGGGTGATAGTCTACGGTAAACCAGGAAGTCGTAACAGATTTAAGAGCCTGGACAGTATCAACATAGGATATCAGGACTGTTACCCTCAACAAAGCAACTAAAGGGACTGGATCTGATATTACCGAGGACCTGCTTACATTGCGCTGTACAACTCTTATCAAGTCGTCGGATACACGAATAATTTCCGCAATTACTGAGGTGGTGTTGCAGAACGGATCCTGTTGGGAGCATCAACAGCGTAACTTAACTTCATTATAACTCCAATAACCGAGTGAAATATTATTCGTATATTACAGCATCATATCCGGGACTAAAAAATAATGAACCAATTTTATACCACCGAAGCCACCAAGCTACGTCAGGCAATATGCCTTATAACTTTCGTGGACTGTGGTACAAAATTCCAGCTAAGTTTGACATTCGAAAAATACTATGGCTGTAATAGTACTCTCTACTTCACTCGACAAAACTCTCGGCTGTTTTAGTTGTGGAGAAGTAGGAAGAGTATTTCTCAACTGACAGTATTGGCCGCTTTTGTTGTGTGTCGTGAAGGTACCTAGGTACCTAGGACTTTCAAACTGAATTGTGGATTCACTTCATATCCTGGCTATGTTTACAAAAACAAATTATGGAAATCCTTGCAACGCTTACAGAGAAATCTTGGATTATGGTGTCTCAAGGTACCCGCAAAAATTCTAAATTTCGCGAAAATGGTCAATTTGGTAATCTTCCAGTACAGAAGAGATGCTATAAAAACTTTAAATATGCATATTATAGCTTCCCTTATTAGATATGTAATTAGTTATCCAGTCCAATAAATCTTTTGGGTGATAACTACAAAAAAAAATGAATCAGTCCTTCGTAAGATGAAAAAAAAAATCGTTTTTTGGTACAAAAGTGGACATATTTTCAACTCATCATTATGAAGAACTGGTAAGTCGTCGAAATTCACTTTCCATGAGAAAAATGTTCACAACAGAGTACTAATGGATCTGAAACACCAAGAGCAAAAAACCCGTATTTTGGCGGTAAAAATTCAGTTATGAAATTAATGATAAAAAAAAATCTACACCACTCGATTACCCACTTATCCGTCTTTAATTTGACACCAGACATTACGTATTTTGGACAAACCCCAATGGCGGGTGGTACGACCACCAATCCCCAAAAGTCCCTTCCCCATGAAATTGTTTACCTATATATTTGTACTCTAGACCCTAAATCCGTCGGAAAAAACCCCAATGCTCTACGACCTTCGCACACAGAGTTAGTCGTCCTTCAATATTTCGATACTTCTCACGTTTTCTTTAACTCCCCCCCAAGTATGTTAGAAAATCTCGAATGGAGAGTCAAGGAGTTTTAATCGGGGGAAACGAAAATTCTCATCTCCCAAACACCCAAACTCCCAAACTGTCCCAGTTATAGAATCCGGCCTCTGTACATAATTTTCAGCAATGTATTGCATATAAAATAGTATTGCACACAAATAAAGCCACACTTAATATAAGAAATAAAATGGGTAAAACTAATTCCTACAATCATAAAACTTTTTCGTAAAGTATTTACGAAAGTTATCATAAAAGATCGATCTAAAAGTTTTTCGTAGTATTGGAGAAAATTACTTAAAATCGATAGGATTTCGTTTAGGGAGACCGCACACTGCCGAGTCGATTGAGAGTTCAGTCAGCAGCTGATGTGTTGACTCGTCACCGGCTGATTGATTTTTAATCTTTTTTGATTGACTATCGTTGCATGTGCGCATATTGAATCGTCTTTTGTCAGATTAGTAATTGAGTCAAAGACGTTGAGTTTGAGTGGTTTTTTGATTTTAGTTAAAATTTCATTGTTGTCAAACACTAGGTAACCGATTTAAAATTGCAATAAGAAACATAAACCCTGTATTAATTTACTGATGGTTGAGAAGAAGGCGAAGAAGAAGAGGGACTTCAAGAAAAAGGATGTGGAAGAATCCTATCCATCCTTTCCGAGCATAAGCATAAACACTTACAGATGAATGTATTTAATATCTAATAAAATATACAGAACTTTACTTAAAAGTTGAAAATTTCGTCAAAGCTGTAAGATTCCTAACTTGCTGGCAGATAAGAAGAAATTCAATAAATTATACGAGTTTTTTCCGATTTCAATTTTCTTCTCTTCAGAAAAGCAATAAGATATCACCCCGTAAATATTATGCGATAAATATTAAAAGTAAATTCATTTTTATAAATGTTTATATAAACTATATTAACATTTAACACAATAAAAAACTTTACTTTCGGCGGCTGCGATCAATAACAATCAACTGATTGATATTAAGATTGCTGATGCAGACCGAGCATAACAATCGGTTCGATTCAGTCCGTAGCCAGTCGTCAACTCCCTTCTGATTTTTTAGTTGCGACTGACGTATAATAGAGAAGTTTGCGGTACCGAACTCTGTTGCGTATAACGAGCAAAATCAACTGAGTTTTTAGTTACCGATTACAGGTGATTGTGCAGTGTGGCCTACCTTATAATTTATAACGTATTTTAACAAACATATTGTAGAAATCTATAGAGTTTTCATAAAACAGTAACGCACTTTCGTAAACTTAAGGAAAATATCGTAAAATTTATAAAAGTATTTCCAGTCCCGCAGAATGAAGTATACTTGCTCTCAGTCAGTTTGCTACCAATTGAGTGCATTTCTCAGTAGAACGTGATCGCCAAAACTTCAATTTGTAGGTCGGGCATGACTGCGGAGCAGGTGAAACACCATATAAAGCACCAACAAGTTATCTTCGATGCACGAATCTTGCTAATAACTACATAATCAAGTGCGTGTATTTGTTCAGGGTGAAAGATGATTGTAGAAACTGTTAGTTTTGTAACTTGGAATAGTTTCCAACGATTTGCTCTACTTAATTTATATTATCAGTATTTTGAAGGTATGCGTGCAGTGCAGTTTGCGGGAAAACTGGGTAAAGTTTGAAAAAATTATGTGTAGGCTATTTCATGGAAAACTGGGACAGTTAGTTATTATTTCGCATCATTTCTCTATGGGTGTACAGTAGCACTCTACAAGGTATTGAGGAGACATATACCAAAATCACAAACACTTTCTCATTTCTAAACGCTCTTTTTTATCTCAAGGTTCCGTAACTGCTCTCCTGAAATTGTGACCTTCAGTTGTGGACCTCCCTGTACAGCTTTCTCTTTCTCTTGCAGTATGCAAGTTTCATTAAAAGTCAGATATCGCCGAAGTTTTTTTAATAAGTAATATAATTTGATTCCGTAACAATAGTGCAACATAAAATAGAATATCCGTTAGTTGTAACCCCTGAAATATAACCTGAATGCGAGAATAGTGGACCGGTTAGCGGCCAACATTACACACTTCTTGCTTTGTCTTACTTTTGATGTTTTTCATATAAAAGTAGCTTCGATTTCGTTCAAAAATCATAATTTCCATAAATTTGTTCTATATGCTATTTTCTTAATACCATTTGTTGCAAATTAAAAGCAGTTTTTTTTTTAATAATTTCTTTTAAAATCGACACTTTGTTAAAGAAATCTTCAAGGGCTGCTAATTTAGTAAGGCTAATAACCCTATTTGTTTTAAATTAAGTTTTGCAGGGAACTAAGTCTGATATTAATTACCCCGGCTATGGTGATTTTTGCAAAATACTACTTTTTATCAAAATACCCAGGCTTTTCTTGTACTGAATTTTCCTTAATGATATAAATTAAATTATTCGAGAATAATTGAACACTAAAGAAGAAAATATAATAAATATTAAAAAAATAGCTTTAAAAAAGACTGCTTCAAATAGCTCTAGAGGGGACTGTTTCAGGAAAATAATTTTGTTAGTCTTGATCGGTTGGAATATTTACTTACGGTGCTCATATATTGATTTGGACACTTCGCAAGGAACATCCTTAAGACTTCAAGTGCTGGAAATTTGAAATTTTTCCTATATGGCTCCTATACAAATATCGATCAAAATTTAAGCTCTCACATAGATCATGCAGTTCTTAAGAAATAACCAGAGTGTTATGTCTAGATTTGTGTTTTTTTTTATATGCGTCTATGGAGCATAAGTCCTATATGAAGAATCTACGACTTGATCATTAGTGCTATAATGTGAGTATGTAGGACTATAATTCGTAGAGAATCGAAATACCATATAAAATTCTCATATCAGAATTGGGGGACTTATATGTGGGAGTACAGCCCTTAGGAAATATGCTCATATTTCAAGTATTATATCAAAAATCAATCTCCAATCAAGCCTTATTTCATTTCATTTTCGATATCAACGCTCATATATGCAATCAGTATTTGGTGCGCTTTTATATAGGATCCGTCCGTAGAAAATATGTTCCTATATCAAAGCTCATAGGATGTGTCATGTCGCGGCATGTGCTTCCCTTGAATATGAATTTGATGGAATTAGGCATAACGAAAAGATTTCTTATTGAGTATAGAGAGGTAAAATTTTTGCAATTCATACAAAGTGGTCATCTCGAAATATAGTATGTTTCCGAATGGTTGCTCAAATGTAAAATGCCTTCCGAAATGTATCCTGCATCTGAAATACTTTAAAATCACACTACGTTGACTAATCGGAATTCTCGTATAGGAATGCTCGCCACAAAATAGGAACTTAAGTGCTAAGTGAATGTTTTTGTTTATACTATACTTATATAGCAATACAAATACAATACACGAATATCTATTCTCAACACAGAAATTTACATTTTTATATAGGAATTTGTTACCTATATAACCGTTTATTCCTGCTTATGCAGGTGTTGAAGTCATGATATAAAATTTTGTCTGTTATATCCAGATTTTTAATCTTTAAGGGAGAACTCAAATCCTGTGTCATATTTTTTTTATGTACCCGTTTCCAGTAGCCATATTTGCTGAATATTTGGACGACCATAAAATTTGATGCATTTTTTTAGGGTTAGAGATTTAGGTGCAAATTATCTTAGGAAAATGAAAATAATGATATATTGATAAATTTATTGAAAAATTGATAAATACACTTTAGCTGCATTTGGAGAGACAAATAAACTTAACTGTTTTTAACCAAAGCTAATTAGATTTTCTATTTATTTAGCTACATATTTTGGGACGCTTTATTCCGATCTAGAGTGTCAGTGAAATTTTAATCTTTGTTAAATTCTATCATATGCCTAGTGATAAATCAATTTTAATATTAAAAATATGTATACATATAATATGGTATAATCTAATCGCGTTTTCATAATAAGTTCCACATGAATATTACATTTGGTTTAGGACCACTTTTCCTATTTTTCTAGAGCAAACAAATTCTTCTATTGGCGCTTTGCTTGGTACAAAACCAATGCAATTGTATAACGTGTGTACCCAAGCACAAAACAAGTGCATAGGTAGTCGATATGTGTCCAAGTACAACACAAGTACAACAAAGGTGAATGATTAGTGGTTTGTAGGTAGTTGGTTTGTACCTAGCGCTCTGGACGTAGATAAACAATTTAAAAACAAACCACTTCTGTAACTCATTTTATTCTAATTAAATTCTCAAATTTATTTCAAGGAAGTAAAAAAGCAAGAATTAGTCTAAGACCAATTCTTGTAATACCCTAGATGAATGCCCGTATAAATTTTCGTATGGTCACCAATCTATGCAAGTTTAATTTTTGAAGTTGTTTTTCGCATATCCTTCTAGAACGCTTCGTCGGACGGAAAAAATTTTATAACCAATTTTAAAGGATTTCGTATTCTGAAGAAATTTTTAGTACAATAAAAATGTCTAGGAATTATCGTTTTCACAGTATATGTAAAACACCTAAATTTTTATAAGGCAACCCAAAGGAGGGGTTGCTCGATTTATTCCATTTTGAAATTTTATTTGTTATTACTATAAAAACAACATGTACCAAATTTCAGCTCTGTACGTCGCCGCGTTCTCAGGCAGTGTTCAAATATATAGTGGACAACGAAATTTTTGTGTGGTGACCCCACGGTGGAGTTGTCAGATTTGCCTTATTTTCGAACTTAATTTTAATTATTTTTTTAAAGTCCGTGTACAAAATGTCAGCTCACTAAGTATACGCATTCTAAAGTTATCGTTCGCACAGACGGACAGACAGCCAGACGGACGGAAGGACGGACATGCTAAAATCAAAATAACTTTTAATATTATGCGTGCGTGTCTAATCCATTTTGCTCTACCAACATTATTTCTTTGCGTTACAAACGGAATGACATACTCAGTATACCCTATAAGTTTCATCTATTGTATAAAAATTTTGATTAGCATGCAAACCAGTGTAAATTTATACATGCAAATTAACTAAATTATTTCTTATGAGTTACACAGATTTTACATGCACAAAATACAATTCAGCACAAAGTGCACTGAACTATTTTCAAGTGGCGCTTTCTCAAGCAAGACACGAAATATGATTCTCAAAAATTGCGGTCGTGAATTTGAGTTCTTTACACTTTCGTCGTTTCCCTCGTTTGTATTAGGTTGTTGGCAATAGAAGCTCGTTGCCATTATAGAGTTGTCCCTTGAGTCGCATCAATTTTTTCAGTAGACTTTTACAACGAACTTTATCAGTCAGTAAATTGCATATCTTCTCTAATCGATAACTGCTTCTATTGATAGCTGTAAACTCCTTCCGATAGTTCTCCAAGTCGTAGTAAATAACTAGATTGCATTCGTTGGAAGTGAGATGAACAGACCGCAGGTTCTCAAAGTGTACAATAGATTGTGAGCCAGTTCGGTTAAATGTGTTCTGATCACTGGCATGATAAGGCACGTAAGGAGCATCAGGCTTAAGGCGGGACGTGCGGAAGTCCGTGGCCGTTTAGGTTTTAGCACGGATTGAGCAGTCTCCTGGTCCTCATTCATTATATTGTTGTATGTAATCGAACTCTTCTCTCCGACATTCATGGGTAATGGAGCCAATTTATGAATCGGTCTTCTAAAGATACTTGAGGCAGTTTTAACGTCAGCAACATGCACTAATCCATCGTCACCCGATATTTCATAGGTTATTCGTCCAAGCTGCAATTTAAAAGAAGGTATATTGTATTCCTTGATTACAACAATCATCCCTGGGTGAGCATTCTTTCGCCAATGCTTCCATTTGTGTCTGTGTTGCAGCTCGCTTAAATATTAGTTTGACCAGCGAAGCCAAAATTCATGTCTGATGTGAGCTACCAGTTTTTAACGCTTTATAAGGCTGATGATTGAGGAGTTGCCTGTGGGCCGACAGTTGCTGTAAGCGGTTCACCAATAATGAAGTGGCCTGCAGTTAGAGCCACGAGATCATTCGGATCTGATGATAAGGCGTAATTAGCCTTGAGTTTAAGATTGCTTCGATTTAGCTGCGACTGCTGATAGTTCCTCATATGTCAAGGAGCCGGATGCTACGGCTGTTTGTAGCAATAACTTGGCTAACGTCACTGCTGCTTTACACTATCCGCCGAAATGAGGAGTACGTAGAGGTTTGAAATTGAAGCCGATTCCATTTGACTGACATAATTCGGTGATCTTCTTCTGCTCCCTTTGTTGAATATCGCATCTGATAGTTTTTCATTTGGTTGTTTGCACACACAAATTTTGTTGCATTATCGCAGGTAAAATTCTGACAGTGTCCACGTCTGGCAGTAAGGCCTTTAAGGGAGTGCAGGAAGCTTTCTGTAGAGAGGTTGCTAACTATTTCGAGATGTACTGCCTTGGACTCAAAACAGCAAAATACTGCTGTATGATATTTGGGGATGCTTTCCTCTTATTTTATAGTGGGTATGAAGAGTATTGTAGATTTCCGCTGGATTTGCCTGGGAAGGGATATGGCGCCACTGATCTGCATTCGATAACCGTTGTATAGTCGCAACAGGGTTGGCGACGATCGAAAGTACAATTTCAGAATCTGTCCAAAAGTATCATTGTACGTTGGGTTATCTTAAAGTTGAAGATATGCGTTGCTCTAACTGAGTTGATAAGTTTGCTGCTCTGAGTTCTAAGCGAGGAAGAGTTGTTGTCTTCTTTGGGGCAACGTTTGACTTTGCGCACAGTAGCCGCACAGTTATCGTACCACCCTGATGTATTGCTCTAATATTTATATATTTCTGCTCCGTAAGCTGCTTCCGAGACATCTAACATTGAATTAATTTGAAGAACCGTGGTAGTCTTACCTGATGCAATGTGTCGTGGAATTTTTATGTCATTGAGTGACTTTAGTCCTTCTCTAAATTGAATCCAGCTAGTATGCATTTACAGGGGTAATGCTGACTCCCAGTCAAGTTTCAAGGCCAAAGTTATATTAATTAGCTAAGGAATGTGTTCATAGAAAATACGTCGGATTTGGGTAGCCAAGTCAGTCCCAGTGTTTTTATGAATCCGTCCATGGTACCATCTAGTTCTAGCTCGATGTCTTCTTGAGGCACATTTCCAAGCAATTTTGGGTGATTTGAACACCATTTGCGTAGATTAAAACCGGCTGTTTGAAGGATGTCCTTTAATTATTGTTGAGTCTGGATGGCTTCAATTAGCTGATTGGATCCCTATCATGACATAGAAATCTCTTTTTTTACACTTGAGACCGTAAAGGATGAGTTAGGGTCGTTTCGTTGCCTAGATTCTCTAAGCAGTTCGTTGCCAGAAATGGTGTTTTTCTTAGTCCGTACATTACGGTACAGAGATTTTAATATTTGATTTGCTGAGCTCGACTTTCTCTCCACAGGATTAGTTGATATTGTTGATCCTCTTTAGTTAGCAGGACTTGCTTATATATCTTCTCGATGTCTGCTGTGAATACAAACTTCGGAAATCTGAACCGAATCAGGATGGAAAATAGCTCATCTTAAATTGTTGGTCCCTTGCAGAGTACTTAGTTTAGGGACACGTTAGATGATATTTGGTCTGAGCAATCGAATACCACACGAAGTTTTGTAGTGCTGCAATCCAATTTCGTGACACAGTGATGTGGGGGTAGTAATGAGGACTGCCGATCTCAGTGGGTTTTCCTTCCTTCATGTGCCCTAAAGCTTCATATTCACGCATGAACTGCACATATTGCTTTTAATTTCTGGATGCCTGCTGAATTTTCTTTCTAGAGAACGGAACCTGTTGCGAGCGATTTTCTCTGTGTCTCGCAATGTCATGGGATCGTTTACGAGCGGCAGCTTGACTAAGAATCTTCCTGCATTGTGTCTTTTACTTGTTGATAGAAATGGTTCGCTTATTTTTGTTCTGATATAGTGAAATTTCCAATTTCATCTGATGATTTGATCCCTTCCAATTTCCAAAGCCGCTCCAACTGATCTTCAATGGATTCGGTGCAGATTCCACAAGAAGCATATGGTGCACTTTCTCCAGTAAAACGTCCAGCTACTACTGATCCGAAAAGTTGTGAAGCGTTGACATGTTCGTGCTTAATTTTATTTGACCAACAGTTAGTACGTCATAAAATATGTCTGCAACGAGGAGTAGATCTATAAGACCAGGTTGATTGAATTCTGGATTAGATAGTTGTGTATTTTTTGGGACATGCCATGACTTGGTATTTATCCCTTGGTTTGGCTGATGGGACGTATATAGATTGAACGCTTCTATTCGTGTCGAGCAGTTGTTCATCCTTGACTTCAATTTGCAAGTTCACTCTGTGCTGAGCCTTTTACTTACTTTCTGCTATGCCCAGATTATACATTGTTTCAGAGCTTAGCTTTAATTTTAGTTTTATAGCAAGATTCTCGGTTATGAAACTTCACCCCTAAGATTGACTGTCAAGTAGAACTTTTTATGTGCATCGCTGATTCCTTGTGAATGGAGCAGCTCTACGAATAGATCATGAAAATATGTCCATCTGGCGTATGTTCCATCGAATGTAGGTAGTGTTATTTGAGGAAGTTTCAAGTTTGGATGAATGTTATTCTCAGGATTGTTGATTGTGCTTGAAATTTTTAACTTTTCGTGTAGGTTTATTTAGATTTCTTGAACCCAGAAAGCAAGTTCATTGTAAAGATTCTGAGTGTAGTTTGGTGGCGGATACTTGTAGTCTTCCAAATCATCTCATCATTTCTAGCTATGTCGGTCCATGACCTTTGAATGAATTGTAACTTAAGGTTGCAATAGATCTTCGACATTTCTCCTTCTTTGTTGGCTGTTTCTTGAAGATGCCTTATTAAACTGCTGAATGAGGGTTTGTTTGACTGCTGTGTGTTTACGGGAGTTTCTTCACTGGTTGTTGCTGATGAACCTGGATCCTTCCTGGTATCTTATGAAACAGTCGTTAAGCCTTCTCTTATCATTTGCTTGAAGGCCTCATATACAGTTTTTAGTTTCTGATAATAATTTGTTGTGAGGTATTCACTATGTTTGTTGATCTGAGAGGAAGATAATTTCTCATGCTTTTGTTGAAATTATTCACACTGAGCTTGCAATTTTTCTAAGCGTTTGTTGTAATATAACGTATATGGTTTCCCGATAGCCCTTTCGAATGATGTCTCCAATCTATCGTTGCTTACTTAGAAGTGGCTCCATGCCTTATGAATAATTGATTATGCCATAATCTTGTTTCAAAATTAAAAAAAAAGGAAAAAAATCAACAACAACCAAAAAGCACGCAATATCTGAATGAATGCTTCGTCTTCAGTAACTATTTCTGGTACACTCAAATCTGTAGTTAGACAAACTCAAAGGAGGGAGTACCTATACCTTAAAATTTCTTGTTACATAAAAAACATACAAAAAATACGTTTGAATACCTGCTGAATGCACCGATCCGAATTCAAGAATTTAATTTAAGGTCGACTTAAGTTCAATGCACACTTACCGACATATGCATCGACCGGCACCGGCACGGCATAAAATAAAAAAGCAAACTTTCAATTAGGGAAAGTATCGGGAGAAAACTATAGAAAAGTGATCAAATGTTAACTTTAAAACTAGACCAGCAACCGACAAATGCAGGCAATGAAGTTTCCGTTACGTGCCGGTTTCGGCCAGTGCCGGTTGATGTGAATTAGTTAACTTGGTTGCATATAAAGATATTTTAGCTGTCTATGCCGATAAGTGTGCAGCGACCTTAATTTTAAAATTCACCTTAAAAATGGAGAAAAATTTTGAATTTTTGTAATTGCCGGGAATGGCATTAGTACTAGCATTTCACTCAGAGTTAATAAAAATTTCTCCACACAAGTACTATACGCGTTGTTCAATCCACATACAATTTGTCCCCAGTACGTGCTTCCTAAACAGATATAAAAAAATCCACAAACAATTCATTTTTAAGAAACAATGTAAAAATCACTTAACTAATATTAGGGAACTTCCTCCCTTCGATCCAACGCCGTCCTAAAATCCTTCCATTATATTTCCACCTGAAAAAATGAAGTACTTGTAATATTATTACGTTATTGTAAGGGCATACTTTATTCTTTCTTTTATGGTGTTCCTCTTATATTGAAGTGGTTGGTTGGAGTAGTAGTAAAAAGTAGCTATTGGATTCTTGTACCATCTTGTGCTAAACCCTTGTTCCGTTCTCTGGAACGTTATGTCCAGATAGTTAATATGTTCAGTCCACATACAAAATCCCTCGATGCAGCTTCCTCCAGATTATGTTCCTAGAAAGTAAACCAAAAAGGAACACAAAGAATTTTATCTGTAAAATAATTGAAAAAGGTACTTATATGATGCTAGGGAACTTCCTCCTTTCAATCCAACGCCGTGCTAAACTTCTTCCTATTATAAATATGTCCTAAAATCTATAAAACCATTATTCTTTTTAATAAAAACTACATAAATATTGCAAACTTACCAGTTCCTACCTACTTCTGTATAATTACTGAGTGACATATCAAAATGTCAACGCGTCACACCAGATGTTCTCACCTTCGCCGCAGTCAGAGTTCAATGCAACTTTAATGGTCCCACTATGACGTCACTGCGGGACGCCGCCGTCAAAGTTTAACAACTCTGAGAACGAGAGTTATCAAGGCAACCCATCGTGAAGCCGAAACGTAGCGGTTCGCGGCGGCTCAAAAAAGAGACGAGCCCCAGTAGACGGCCCCATTTGCAATTCAGAATTTGATCTGAACACAACAGAGTTTAATCTGATTTTCTCCCAATTATACAAAATCCAATTTTGCTTCCATTTAAGTAGGAATTTACTCCTACTGCAGAAATTTACTTCCGCATTAATTCCATCCCACTCCTAAGTAGGAATTTACTCCTACTGCAGAAATTTTATTCTGCTAATTTCTATCCCACACCTGAGTAGGAATTTACTCCTACTGCAGAAATTTATTTCTGCTATTCTCCATCTCCCACTTAAGTAGGAATTTACTCCTACTGCAGAAATCTACTTATGTTTTATTTTATCCTATGTCTAAGCAGGAATTTGCTCCTGCTGCAGAAACGTACTACTTTTTTTTGAACTTTTAATGAATTATTTGATTTACTTAGTTTTAGAATAAGTAAATGAGTGACAGTAGTAGCTTAAGAAAATGAATTTATGATATTAGTTTTAAGCGATATATTGAAATAAGAAAATTTTGTATTTGAATTTACAAAAATTGAGTTTTCCTTTAAATCGGCACAGATCTCACACGCGTATCTACACACATACATACATTCACTTTTCCCCTTTTAAGGTGAGTAATGAAAAAAACTTAAATTAAAGGAAGACTTATTGTAGTTTGAAAAATAATTTTTAATATCAAAAATTATGTTTAGTTCGATGACTGCACCTTCCGCCGCGCTACGGATTCTGATAAAATGTTCATTAAAAAATTTCGCCTTTCGCGAAAAGTACCTAGTTCAATTTTTTTTTTATTAAAATAAATAGCTTTGCGAAGTTTTGTATGTATCTTACCCCGTTGTGGGTGTAGATTCCTTTAACCTGTTCTATCTTATTGCAGGTAAGATAAACCGGGTTATAATGTTAGACATAAGATGCTTTTGCGCGTTGTAAGAGATTCGTTCAGGCTTCACCTCCAATCCGCAAACAATTAGATTTTTTAAATTGAAATCGGTGATTTTGCCCTTCTGGTAGAGGCATATTCACGAGGACTAGAAGTTTCGAAAGTATTACTTATTTTAGCTTAAGTATTTTCGACCATTGACGTTGGAAAGTAGAGCAAATATTCAGTGTTCATCATGAGCGGCCGATTTTATGATAGGCGTAAGGGTAGAGCTTACCTCAGTCCGATTCACCACTCCTCTCCCCCATCATCAACCATGGCAATGGAGCCCTGATATTATCATGTATTTCAAAGTTAATTAAAATTTGCTAATCAAAATGTTCAATTTCTAGATTTAGGTACATAAGTTTGTAGATGTCAGCAAACAATAGTTACGTATTGATAGAAAATTGATTGAATATTTCTATGGTGGAAAGTATGGAAGCAAATTTGCTATGCTTATCTTTGAGTGCAACTAGGGATCCCGTCGATCCCTGTCCTAGCTCAGTGAGAAGGGTGGTTCGCTTAATAAATTATGAGTGAAGTGATGCGCGCCATGTAATTTTTGGATAGAGGAAAATCACAAAACCTATTTTTTTAACATATAATTTCGGTAATACGATAAGTTCGAGAACTTGTTGCTACAAAACTGCGATTAATTTTAACTGCGTAGAATTCACATGAAGTTAATTAATAGACCATCGATGAACATCTCAATTACAACTGATTTAACATGCATTTTAGAACCCTAATTATGCATCGCCATTGCTTTCCTTATATTCTTCGGGTTTAAATGATCCACTTACTTTTTTTCTAAACTCTTTTAATTGAAAATTTTTAATGTTGGAGAACTTCTCCACTCCTGACTAGAGAAACCAGAAAAACTTCTAGAGCCAGTCTCGGTCTGCTTTCGGTCTCTTATCACCAGCCCGCCTCTGTGGTTCTAGCCAGCTCCGAAAGCTATAATTTGACTGGATGACATTTAGATCACTTTGAAGCTTGTTTTATCATGTGATCTAATTTATTAGGATTACACTTAGGTCGGCTTAAAAGTTTTATTGAAGACGCCAACCGATTTATTTTTAATTACCTTAATAACCTAGTAATCCGTTTTTACTTAATTTGCAGTTTTAATAATTTCCTATTTATTTTTACCTCCTTTGCAATTTTAAATAATTTCCTATTTACTTTTACCTCCTTTGAAATTTTAAATAATTTCCTATTTATTTTTACCTCCTTTGCAATTTTAATTAGTATAACGGGAAGTCAAATTGGGAAGAAACCTGGACGAATTAATCATGGAATCGGTATAGAAACGAAAGACGAAGTTCCTGTAGCTGAGTGGCTCACTAGCGGAATTTTGAGAAAAACACATTAATCTTAAAAACTGTTGATGCTCGCCCAGGGTTTACAAGATGCTTACAATAGGGCAGTAATTTCCTCTTACATTCTACCTTAACAGTAAGATTGTTTGCAGCGGGCCATGATAGAAAGAATGGACAAGAGTATGGCGAAAGAGTAGTGCGTTCTTAAGGCTCCACGATTCAGCTCCACAATTTAAAACATCTGAAAGGTGTTATATATCTAAATTATCTAAAATAGATATTTTAAAAATAATTATAATTGATTAAATTTATTTAACCAACATACATAAGTATAAAGCTAATCATGCTTAAAATATGGTTAGCTTATCTCTCAGCAAAGCGAAAAATTGCCATCAGCAATTTCGTCACATTCTTTTGCACAAAACCAAAATATTTTCCCATAAGAACGACTTGGGAAAAATAGAAGTTTTAAGTTTCATCCCAAGTCGTTTCATTAGAAAAAAACAAAAGCCCCACGACAAATCGTACCTTCAGTAAGATTTGTCGTAAATACGATATGTATGTACATACATACAAACATACATATCGGGCGCATAAAATTTTACGTCGGTGAAGACTGAAATGATCAAGTCTTCACCGAAAAAAAGCTCTTATCAGCGAATTGTCGCGAGCTGCATACATTGTGATCGCAACAATGTATGCACGATAGCACGACGATGGTTGGATATTTATGAAAATATCAAATTTCAATTCCAACCATCGTTCGTCGCGATATTTCTGGGCATGTTTAAACATGCCCAGCGGTAAATAATTTTCTCAGGATAGGAATGCTAATTAAGCACTTTCCTATCCTGAGCAACTAGACTTGCGATTACGAAAATCCAAGTCGAGTGCAGTCGGTTTATTGGCGTATTAGCAGGCGGTCTCGGGTTTTTGTTGAAGAAAAGTTTTGTTAAGGAAAAGTTTTGTTAAAGAGAGGTTTTGTTAAAGAAAAGTTTTAATAAAAGAAAAGTTGTGTAAAAGAAAGATCTTTTAGTAATAAAGAAAAGTTGTGAAGTTGAAAGTTTGGACCTAATTGAGAAATTGTTGGGAGTGCAGAAAGGATAAGGTGCTGCTAAGGTATTGACACCTGAAGCACCGACTGATCAGTGAGTACCCCATATATATATATATATATATAACAAAATTGGCGCAGCCGGTAGGATAGTGGAAGCCTGCTTTTCGAAAAATCAAAAGTAGAAAAATATAAGAGCTTTAAAATCCGCTATCCTGCGAACCTAAGGGGTTCCCTTGACGAAGCCACTCAGATACCATCTCTAGGCGCCTCTGCTCCAGGCGGGCAAGCGTTCACCCCAAATAGTGCACAGGCACCACCGAGGGATACTATCAAACACTCCAAAGAAGGAAGTGGAAAACCATCCAAAACCTCCCGGAAGGACGAGTACATATCAGCCAGGACACAGCTCTAAAAACAGCCTGAAGCTCCAGCCAACCAGACGAACAAACGCTAGCAGTCAACGATCCGGAGTTGAAGAGGAAATCGAAGACGGCTCATAAGCCCCCTTTTCAACTAGATCCAGGGGAAGTTAAGATGGCCCAGGGCCCCCCCAGCTGCAAAAGAAAGCCGAAATCAACCGACAAAGGATTGAGAGGGAACTCGAAGGCGGTTAAAGAAACCCCCCTCTCAATTACAGCAAAGGGACCTAAGCAGGCAAGGAGCCCCCCTTTCACTGAACAGCGCATCATATGCCAGCCGACAATCCTGCTCTACCTCAGCAGGAACCAGAAACAGCAGCGAGGGAAAACTCTCCATCTTTAGCCGACGCGGGATCAACCCCAGGTGCCAATACACAGCACCCCGGTGAAGGTACATCATCCGCTGCAGGAGAAAAACCTCCACAGTTACCCCCAACAGGACCTAGACTTCGAAGCGGAACCGTTCTGCCAGGTCTGAATAGTCAAGTAAGTTTAGCTAAGTTTTTAAATAAATTATACGAGAGAGCGCGGGAATCGGATAAACTGACGATTACCCATTGTGACGCCTTAGATCACAAATTAAAAACAGAGCGTGAGACCAGACTCGTCAAGTTAAAGACCTTAAAAGAAAAAACAATACAGTTCCGAAAGGAACTAGAACAGTTTTCCGAATCTCGGCGCTCATTCAGTTTAGATCTAGGAAAGAATAAGAGTGTTAGGTTAAGTGACAGTGATAGTGATAGCGACAGTGACGGTGAAGTAGCTGAACCAACTCCCGAAGACCTGCTAATCGATTGGCTCGAAGAATCCTTAACGGAAATCAGCCCAGAAACAAGCCCAGCTAGTCCACCCAAATTTCAATTTCCAGTCAATAGACTACACATAATGGTGGATTACGCTAAAGTAGCTAAAGTACCCCACAATTGGGACGAGAGTTACAAACCTTCATTGGCTGTTGCAAACAAACTATGCAGTGCCTTAATAATGAAGAAAAAGTGGCTTTCATTCAGGTCCTTCCTACAAGACTCAGAGGTGACGCATACCAATTATTCGCTTCAGACGTCCCTGCTTCATTTACTGAAGTAGAGGAACGTTTAAACAGAACGTATCTTCCCCGTGAGACATATCAGGAGCTGGCGAACAAACTAATTACCACCAGACAAAACCCGTTAGAATCTCTCACTGTGTTCATTACAAGATTGAAACAGTTGTTGACGATTTGCAACGAGGCAGCGACACAGAAGTATGGAGCTGAGGCAGTCCCTGCTGTGAAAACACAGCTGATGGATTTCGCCAAAAACGCTCTGAAAAGTGGAGTAACTAACCCACACCTGTGTCAATATTTGCTCACGCAGGGAGAAGGCGATTTAGAGTCCCTAATTCAAAAAGCCCTGGACATGGAGAAATTACAACAAAGTGCTACATTCGTCCAGACTCCTCTGGTACAAGCTCCTCCAGTGGCGCCAGTAGATCCAGATCTACGAGTGCGAGCCTATTATAGAGCTCTGTATTATCAAATGCCATCAACACCTATGTTCGCATCACCTCGAGCTCCAAATCCAACCCAGTTTTCACGCAATGTGAATAACCCAGGTTCATCACCGTCACGACAAAGACCGTTTACAAACACTGATGCCAGAAACTCGGATACAGATGCACTGGTCCGTAACATCACGTGTAATTTCTGCCAGCGAAAGGGTCATACATATACAGATTGCCTTAAGCGCAAGAACACCCCTTTCTGCTCAAACTGCAAAATCTATGGACATGACGTCCGTGATTGCAGAAAAAGTCAACAGACCCAACAAATTGTTCCTCCACGCCTCTCCAACAGACCTACACAGGATCAACACAACACAAAGAGTCCTCAAGTCTTCAATATAAGACTCAAATGCACCTTTTGTGGTCGCCGAGGACATGCAGACGAAGACTGCCGCCAGAAGAAAAAATGGGAAGCCCGGAGTCAGGGAAACGACATGCAGTCGACCCAAAACTCCCCGGCTCGACTATAAACCCAACTAAAAAATTAAAAGGGTCACCTCAAGCGCCCGAATCCGGTGTCCCTACAGTGAAACTTCCACTGGACATAAGCCTTAACAGCCATACAAAACTAGTAGTGGACACTGGCGCGGAGGTTAGTATTATTAAGAAAAGAGCAATTAAAGACCTCAGGATAATTAATTCCAATGAGGCATGCACTTTACAGACCCCTTTTGGAACCGGAAAGACATTGGGAAATTGCAAGGGCAACTTCAATTTTAAAAATAAAATTCCCTGCAAGTTTCAGGTGGTACAAAACCTGCCAGGTCTTTCCGATGACGGCCTATTAGGAAACGATTTCCTATCAAACAATTGTAATGTTGAAGGCCCAAATAAAGCACTCAAGTTTCCTTGTACGGAAACAAATCCCGAAGAGTTCACCGTGCCCTGGTCATGCAAAACGGACAAGCTGTATTCCAGAAAAGCAGTCGAAGTGAGGTCACTTGCTGAAAAGATGGAACTTAAACAGGTTAAGCTATCTACATGCAGTGTCTCCAAGGCATCTCAACAGAGTAATGCTGGCTGCCAGGTTCAACAAGAGCCGACGGAATACGAAAAGAGCTGTCTGGGTGATCAAGAAACCAGCGATATGAGGCAGCATCTGGTTACTTTAGAGGAACCGATATACATACCTGCTAGGTCACAAATTATCACCACAGTCCCGTTACGAGTGAAGGAAGAAATGCTCTGTTTATCTAAAGAGATAGGCGACGGAGTCTTCCTGGCCAACAGTTTACTCCCTACTGGGAAAGAAACAGTGTTAGTTGCCATACTCAACATTAACAATTTTAAAGTAGTCATCAACAGTTTATTATTACAACTGCTCCCTATACATGACTACGCCGTCATCCCAATAGGAGAAGCCACTGATACACAACACGTTCTCAAGCCGAATAAATCGCAAGCGAGTAACACAAACATCAGTGAGCCTCCCAAGGTAGAACAGAAGTCAAGCAAAACTTCTTTCTCCAGAATACCTAGATATAAGTTACTAACGCGGCCCAAGAGCCCCATACAAGACGTGTGCGAGCTCAGTAAGACCCGAACAGAGGCAGCAATGACTCCACCGTCCAATAGAGTAATTTATAAAAAAAATTCGAGGCCCAAGAGCCCTATAAAAGATGCGAGCGAGATCCAGAAGCCGATAAACAAGATGCCGAGGACTCCTCCGTCTAGTTTACCTAGATTTAAGATATATACGAGGCCAAAGAGCCCTATAACAGGTGCGTGTGAGCTCAGTAAGACCTATTCTCAGGCAAAGACGACTCCACCACCCAACCAAGTTAGTGTTAAGAAACAACAGTGGCCCAAGAGCCCTATCACAAGTGCGTGCGAGCTCAGTAAGACCTACTTAAAGGCAAAGTCGACTCCACCACTTAATAAAATTAGTATTAAGAATACAAGGTGCCCCCTGAGCCCGATAAAAGAAGCGTGCGAGATCCGTAAGACCTCATTGAAGGCAAAGTTGGCTCCTCCGTCAAATAGTATTAAGAGAACCAATTTTTCACGGCCTATTAGCCAAAATACGAATACGTGCGAGTACTTGGACCAATGTAAAGTACCCCTAAATTACGGTACTCCACCAATAAAAGAGCAGGAAGCACATGCCCTGCCGACTAGTAAAGTAAGTAAAAATAATCACAAAAAAAGGTTACAACAACCTAAAACTAACATAAGCTTTTCGGAAAACACAGCTATCTTACAACACGTAAAATACTTATTTCCGGATCATGAAGATCCCACACATACTCCGCGAGTCAACAGGTTAGACCAAGAGCTCAGCCTAGACCCAAATCTAAATGCGGAAGAAAAAGCTTCGATATCCGAACTCTGCTACGAGTACAATGATATCTTCTTTCTAAAAGGTGATAAGCTCACATACACAAATGCTATCACCCACAATATCCCTTTAATACAAGATCAAGCGCCCATAAATCAAAAGGCCTACAGACTACCAGAGACCCAGAGACAAGTAATCAACGAGCAATTAAGAGAAATGCTAGAAAACGGGATAGTCCAAACTAGCAAAAGCCCTTGGAATTCACCCTTATTAGTTGTCCCCAAAAAGGCGGGACCCGATGGTGAAAAAAGGTGGCGCGTCGTTGCCGATTTTCGCAAATTGAATGAAAAGACAATTGGCGACGCATTCCCGCTACCCCGAATCGAGGATATTCTTGACCAACTAGGTCATGCCAGGTACTTTACCACTCTCGATTTGGCCAACGGCTATCATCAAGTCTTAGTCGACAAAAAAGATCGACATAAGACCGCTTTTAGCACTAATTACGGGCACTACGAATTTAAGCGTATGCCATTCGGACTCAAAGGAGCTCCCGCTACATTCCAACGCCTCATGAACTTCGTTCTGACAGGCCTACAAGGCCTCGAATGTTTCGTTTATCTTGACGACATCGTCATTTACGGGAAAAACCTAAATGACCACAATGATAAACTTCGCAAAGTCTTCGACAAATTGAGAGAGAACAACCTCAAACTGCAGCCAGAGAAGTGCCAGTTCTTGAGAAGAGAAGTTGTTTACCTAGGGCACAAATGCTCTAGCGAAGGTGCATTACCAGACCCCAGCAAAACGGCCTGCGTCCAAACATTTCCTGTTCCCAGAACAGTAAGGCAAGTTCAGTCCTTTTTAGGACTCGCCAATTACTATAGGAAGTTCATTCCGGACTTCTCTAAAATTGTTCGTCCAATCACGAATTTACTCCGCAAGGACGTAAAATTCAATTGGACCGAGAAATGCCAAGAAGCATTTCAAAGCATTAAAAATGCTCTAATTTCCCCACCACTTTTGATCTATCCAGATTTCTCTAAACCCTTCAATCTTACAACGGACGCCAGCAACGAAGCATTAGGCGCCGTGCTTTCCCAAGGAGAAGTGGGAAAAGACCAGCCAATCGCCTATGCAAGCCGAACGCTGAACAAAGCCGAGAGAAATTACTCCACAATTGAGAAGGAGTTATTGGCTATAGTCTGGGCCACTAGGAATTTTCGATGCTACCTCCAAGGCAGGAAATTCACGGTCTATACTGACCACAAGCCTCTCAAAGGTGTCTTTAACGTTAAAGACCCGACTTCCCGTTTGGTGAGATTCCACCACAAATTATCAGAATTCGATTATACCATCGAATATAAACCAGGGAAGTATAATACCAATGCGGATGCATTAAGCCGCATTCCACAAGTATTAATCGAAGACAATACAGGCAACACTTTAACGGTACAAGCCCAAGTCCACCACACTATGGACTCAGATGTGGAGGAAAACATTTCCCCAAGTAAAAAGAAAACAAAGAAACCCGCTCATTGCTTCGCCGTGACCAGAGCTCAAAACCAAAAAGCCCAAGAGGCCAATACTAGCTCCAGCGCTGAAACACCGCCCACGGCAGCGGAAGATAAAGAAACTAAACTCCCAGAGGCGGAAATACAACCCCCTGCTACGCTTGACCAAGAAATAAGTACAGTCAAGGCACCTGAGATAATCACGAGCCCCAAGGAAGTTCAAACAATCCTAAAGGATTACCACGACTCTCCTTTCGGCGGCCATCAGGGTGTCATCAAGACTTATAAAAGAATCAGACGCAAGTATTGGTGGAGACACATGCTTAGCGATATAAAAAAGTACATAAAAAAATGCCCTAAGTGCCAAACAATGAAGGCATCGCCACAATTCAAGATGCCAATGGTAATAACGGACATCGCAGAACAACCTTTCGACAAGGTTTACCTCGATATAGTAGGTCCACTAGAAGAGACCATATCAGGTAATAAATATATCTTAACTTTCCAAGATAATCTCACCAAGTTTGTCGATTGGTATGCCATACCAAATGGAGAAGCAGTAACGGTGGCGCAAATCTTTTTCAATGAGATTGTCACGCGTTATCGCATTCCAAAGAGAATAGTCACCGATCAGGGAACTAATTTCCTGAGTGAGCTATTCAAGAAGGTCTGCAAACTGCTAAAGGTAAAGAAGTTACAAACTTCCGCATACCACCCACAGTCTAATGGAGCACTAGAACGTGCCCATAGACCATTAATCGAATATCTGCGTACAATCGTAGACGAGAATCCCAAAACATGGGATCAATTCCTACGAACCGCTGCATTCGTGTACAATAACAGTGTACACGGGGGTACTAAACTAACCCCGATGGATTGCCTTTACGGCTTCACAGCGGATGTCCCCACTAATTTAAAACGGGACCCTGAGCCCGTATATAACCACGAAAGTAATTACCATATGCTCAAATACAGATTACAAAGATCATATGCCACGGCTCGTAAAAATCTCTTAGCCAGCAAACAACGCTCAAAGGCATATTACGACAAAACAGTCAGGCCTCTCACTTTCCACCTAGGAGACAAAGTCCTCCTCAAAAGTGAAAGCCGCAAACACAAATTGTCTCAAATCTGGGTTGGCCCATATCTGGTAATAAATGTACCCAGTCCAACAAACACTACCATAAAAATAGGCAAACGGCAGGTTGTCGTACACAACAACCGTTTAAAGCCCTATTATGAGTAGCATACTGGTACATATATCTTTAGCAAATAAGTTCCCATCATACAAAATTCTACAATTAAACTAAGTTCTTCTAGTTACACACACAAGATCATCTAGTACGACTAATTGACTAACGAAGCCTATCCTTCATTTTCTACAGAGCATGAAGCACATATTTTTGTTAATATGCTGCTTCCATTTGGCAATGGGACAAACTCAAACGGAAGCCTACACAATAAGTCCCCTGAACAATACAGGAATACTATATGAGGACTTAGGAAAATTACAAGTATACCACAGTACATGGAATATACTAACGGAGATCAACCTAAGGGAACTGGACAACCAAACGCTTATGGCAGAACAGGCGGAGCACTTAGTTCACCGACTATGTTCGAATCGCTCTCAAACCAATGAGCTATGCCTGGTACAGCAAAAACACGTTCATTCTCTCTTAGAAAATATCAAGAGAAGAACAAGTGTCATTCGAGAAGTGGTCCCCAAATCAAGATCAACCAGATCCATCTTCGATGGAATAGGCAAGGCAATGCACTACCTATTCGGGACCATGGACAGCACTAATGAACAAGAGGTATACAGTCGACTCGAGGAGCTCGAAACAAATACAAAAGCACTAGCCGACCTGGAAAGACAGCAGATCAGTGTAGTCAAAACTACACTACAACAAATTCAAAAGCCACTGACATCTCTGCAGGAAAGACAACGTCAAATAAATCTCCAGGTAAATAGAATGCAAAATATCACTGATGATTTACTAATGAGACAATTAAGGCAGGAGATAATTTCAAGCCTGACCTTACAAATTGTCGAGATTGAGTACAGGCAACAAGCCTTACTCGACATAATAATCTCCAGTAAAAATCACCAGTTGCATCCGCTAGTGGTGTCTCCCAAAAGTTTATTAGAGATATACCACAAGTCCCACGCTACTTGCCCAGATGCACAAAATTGTCTCTCCCTGCTATATCAGACAGCGGAAACAAAGGCTCGTATAGTCCAAGACAAATTAGTTATTAGAATACAACTCCCAATTTTCAATCGACCACAAATGAAATTGTACAGAGTGCATAGTTTTCCTATACACATTAACAAAAAACAATCATTGGTACCCGACATACAGTACTCGCACGTAGCGCACCAGGTACAGACACAGGACATATTGTTATTAAAAACACAAGATCTTAAAATCTTCAAAAAGATCACTCAATATTCCAAAGAGGACACTTACATCGCTAAGCTAACCATTCCAGTAACAAAGGCAACTCTGTCCAAAGAATGCGTAGTAAAGCTGATCTTCAATCCATTAAAAGAAAAGCCACAGTGTCAATTTAGAGCGCAAATACCTCCCAGAGACCTACTTATTAAACTAAGTAAACCAAATTCTTGGATATTCTCGTTGATAGAACCAACAATTGTACACCTTCAGTGTACCCAACAATTCCTAACTTCAAAAATAGAAGGCCAAGGAATAATTTCTATCAACCATCCCTGTCAATTACAAGTAGGATCAGAAATCCTACATTATGAGGCAGAGAATATCCAGCAATTGAGTCTCAAACAACCCGCTTATTTCCCAAATATCGCTCCATTAGAGCAAATGGTAGAAAAATACCTCAATGAAACCAAAGAAAAGGTACAGTCTGACAAAATACAAACAGAACTATACTCAGGAGATGACACTAATAGCATCATCTTAGAAGGTACCCAGTCATTAAAAGAACTGGACAAAAAATTGGAAAAAATAGTTCCTCATATCAGTCACCACCCTACACATGTCCTAGCTGCAACATCAGTATCCTTAACTGGTGTTGTCATCACATGTATGGTACTGTACCTGGTCGCCAAATGGCTAGTCCCATTCATTAAAAATTATCGTCTAAGTAAAACTGAAAAAACCCTAGAGGCGGAGGAACAAATCAAACAATTCGAAATAATCGAACCTACCCCTCTAAAAAGGACCCGCACCTTGCCACCTACTAGGTCAGTGCAAGTGGTATAGTATCACCACTTCAAATGGTCATCAGCATTATCACTGGTACTAGAACACAGAAAAAATAAATGTAAGTGGTTTCTATTAACCCCAAATAAATCAGTTAGTAATAATAAATAATAATAAAAACGAAAGGGGAAGGAAAGAGTAGAAAAATAGGAAAGATACAAAAAATTTAAAATTTATAAAAAAGTCATAGGGACCACTCAGACACCCTGTTCTTCTGCGTCCCAATCTTCGGGGTCGTCTTCCCGGTCTTCAGGGTCCGCATACTCGCCTCCTTCCCAGTCTGTGGAGGCCATGAGACCGCCCACGGCCTCGTCGTATCCCGGCGGCGACCCAAAGGGACTGGCACGTTCCTCGGAGCCTGATGGTGAGGCGGGAGGAGTGCCAAAAAAGGCCTGATAAAGCGCGGCCACGGGGTCATCCCCGGAAAACAGGCAGCAGAAGCAAAAGGATAATTCCCCGCTAATAACCAGAGTGCCTCCTGTAAAGGTTAAATTGTTAGTTTAAAAAAAAAAAAAGTAAAGAAATTATATAAGAGGGAACTCACCCGAGGCCGACCATCCCATACCTCCATGAGGAAGCAGGAACAGGTTGGTAGTATAGGAATGCCCGGCCACTGCGGGCTCCATCCATACTACAGCAGGACGCTGACCCCGCTCGTGGAGAAGTAGGCGAATGGGTCCTTCCCACTCGCGGACAACCCGCAGCACGCAAATGGTGGTGAGTCTGGCGGTAAAATAGCCGGGAGGAAACCACGGTGTCCGATCTAAATCCACTCGGAACGTCATGTTGAATGAGCCAAAAATCTTAGTGCAATGCCCAAATTTCTTATATGTTCCCGACCATCGATATATAAACAAAATCTTTCTCAACTGAGATAAGACGGACGGCATTAATCACGAAAGTTAAAACCTAAACATCTGGTCAATGCAATTGCGCTGACGTGCACAAAGTGATTTCCGTCTACACCTTCCCCTGAGTATTATTCCTCTTCAAAGAATAATACTCTTTTTCGAAGGGGGAAGGATTGTTATATATCTAAATTATCTAAAATAGATATTTTAAAAATAATTATAATTGATTAAATTTATTTAACCAACATACATAAGTATAAAGCTAATCATGCTTAAAATATGGTTAGCTTATCTCTCAGCAAAGCGAAAAATTGCCATCAGCAATTTCGTCACATTCCTTTGCACAAAACCAAAATATTTTCCCATAAGAACGACTTGGGAAAAATAGAAGTTTTAAGTTTCATCCCAAGTCGTTTCATTAGAAAAAAACAAAAGCCCCACGACAAATCGTACCTTCAGTAAGATTTGTCGTAAATACGATATGTATGTACATACATACAAACATACATATCGGGCGCATAAAATTTTACGTCGGTGAAGACTGAAATGATCAAGTCTTCACCGAAAAAAGCTCTTATCAGCGAATTGTCGCGAGCTGCATACATTGTGATCGCAACAATGTATGCACGATAGCACGACGATGGTTGGATATTTATGAAAATATCAAATTTCAATTCCAACCATCGTTCGTCGCGATAATTCTGAGCATGTTTAAACATGCCCAGCGGTAAATAATTTTCTCAGGATAGGAATGCTAATTAAGCACTTTCCTATCCTGAGCAACTAGACTTGCGATTACGAAAATCCAAGTCGAGTGCAGTCGGTTTATTGGCGTATTAGCAGGCGGTCTCGGGTTTTTGTTGAAGAAAAGTTTTGTTAAGGAAAAGTTTTGTTAAAGAGAGGTTTTGTTAAAGAAAAGTTTTAATAAAAGAAAAGTTGTGTAAAAGAAAGATCTTTTAGTAATAAAGAAAAGTTGTGAAGTTGAAAGTTTGGACCTAATTGAGAAATTGTTGGGAGTGCAGAAAGGATAAGGTGCTGCTAAGGTATTGACACCTGAAGCACCGACTGATCAGTGAGTACCCCATATATATATATATATATATATATAACAAAGGCAATAATGGCGCACGGGAATCTGTAGATGACCAGTCGTACACAACTGAGGACCTCCGGTGAAAGTTCTTAACAATATTTCCCCTGAAATAAAAATTGCCCAATGTATCAACAGTTCCCAAAATTAAGGACACATACAACATTCACTTATATCACTTAAAGTTATTTTCATGCAGAACTGTAACATGCCTCGTCTTCCTCCGAGAGATTTCCTTGAAATATCAATGAAAAAGGCAAATCAATAATTCAATTCAAATTTAGTAATAAATTCTTTAAATTGTCATGTGTTGGAAATACCATAATGTGTTACATACATGTTGGAATTGTGAATATCAACTAAACCCTACCGGTACTCTCCTTTTATTAGTCATCAGATATATTTGATGTAAGGCTTCAAATCTTTAGCGTGCCATATCCCCCGACTCTTCCCAACCTCGTTTACCAACTGGTAAGTCCAAGGTGATACAATTTTAACTACCTTGAATGAGCCAATAAACTTATGTGCTAATTTAGCATTAAAATATTTGCTCGCATCAGAAAGTACATAGATCCTTCTCCAAACCTGATCGTTAACAAAGAATCTTTTATCTCGTCTTCGAAGATTATATGCGTGCCTACTTTCTGCAGCTCTGACTAGTCGTTTCTTAACATCAGTAACAACATCCCATAATGCTTTAGATCTCTCTACCAAATTATACCTTCTGACTCGACATGATCGCAGCCATTCGTTATCATCTCACGCCCGAAATATGGTGTGAGATTGGTCACCTCGTGAACAGCGGTGCGAGTAGCGCATGACATTTTTGGTAGGTGAGAATCCCAATTCTTGTGGTTCTCTGACACATATGCTCTTAACGTAGTCTTAATGACTTGATCTGTCCGCTCAGCCGGATTTGCTTGCGGATGATAAAGAGCCGTATATTTTATGGTAACGTCATAGCCTTCACACAGTTCCTGGAACTCTCGACTTTTAAACTGGACAACATTATCGCAGATTACATTCTTCGGTACTCCAAAAAGAAGGAAAACAAAGACTTCTAGACATCGATATACTGGCGCCGAAGTACCTGAGCGCAGTGAATAAAGCATAGGGATTTTGCTGAACTGGTCAACAATTGTTAAGATGTATACAAAACCCCGGCTCGAGCGCGGCAAAGGACCATTCAAATCTACACTTATAGTTTTCCATGGTTCATCCGCTATCTTGCGCGTCGACATCAGTCTTGCCGAATTCTTAAGTTCGGGTTTTATCGAATGCTATCTTAAGCAGCGTTTAATGTAACGGGTCACATCTACCTTCATTTTTGGCCAGTAGAATTGTTGTGGTAGGCGATGTAAAGTTTAATCAATGCGGCCATGGCCTGAGGTAGGAACATGGTGAGTCTTGTATATCATTTGGTTTCTCTGATCTTTCGGCACAATTTGCTTTCAATAATCTGCCTCAGTGGCTACTGCTGGATATCTAGTATCTATGTTCAGCATATATATATCTAAAAGAACTTTGACTTGAATGATATTCTTTTTGTCCCATCTAAGATGTAAAATTTTTCAAAACCAAATTCCCGTATCAGTTGTGCAAGTTTTTAAAGTCTCTAAAGGGACTTTCGAAGGATTCTGAACTTCCCGAAAAGTTTAAAACATTTTATTTTTGTATAATATAATTTTTTTAATAAGGGATAACGCATAGACTCGGCTATAATAAGCATTACAGTCAAGTGAGAGAAAAAGCTTACGAGGATCTTACAGGAATCCAAATGTTTTTTTTATGTTTGACAGCTATGGGGAAAGACTAAAATGGAGTTAAAGTGTCTAAAAAAAAAAACAGTAAGTAAAATGCGTTTAATTCCAACTTACTGTGGTAAAAAAAAAGGTTCGTCTGTAAATTGGTATTTTTAGGTCTGAAATAAATTCAAGCGCTTTCTAGCTTTGAGCTTTTATTTTTAAAATCAGGGGGAATAAAAACATTCCCAATCACGGAGTAGGCTGATCTGTTTAAACAAAATAACTCACCGAAATCTTCCTGGTTTCCTAAGGAAGGTCAGAAGGTTCCGGTTAAGCAAAACCTAAAAGAAAGTCCGTACACTTCCTATTTGGCACATTAAGAGACATTTTCATATACATATCTGCAAGTGCTGCAGCCTGTCCACCAGCCTCTTAAGAAACCTGATCGATTTATACTTACAATTGACTTACAACTGAGATCTAAAATTATTACGAGAACATCGTATACAAAATACTATCTCTTGCACTCAACACGATTTTAAACATTATTGAAATATACAGTGAAATATTTCAAACTTTCGTTTAGCGACACTAAGTAAATAAATAATTAATATATTTAATATTTAAAATTTCACCTAATAAAAATTATAATAAATTAAAACTTAATAACCTAACTTATGCTAATATAAATTAATTTGTATTTTATGTATAACCGGTCTAGATTAAAATAAAACAAGAAAAAAAGAAAAGAAAAAAGAAACTACTCGATAAAAAATCAAACTAAATGGATATAAAGAAAAAAAAATATACCTATATTACAATTAACTTTTCGAAGTTCGACAAAATTCGAATTGGTGGAAAAAATATTGAAGACAATTAACACGATTTAATTTCTATTGAAAGTATGTCAGTATATTGAGCCTTTCATTGGAGGAAATAAGGTGTAATGTATAAAAAAGTATGGTGCAGAAAATGCAATGTTCTCTCCTCTCTCTCTGTTTTTTAAATACATGAGTGAACGAAATTCCGTTACAGAACATGTGTCACCCACAGTGGTGCGAAATGTCTGATTTGGCAAAAAAAAAAAAACTTCACGTAGTTCAATATTTACAGGGTGGAGTGGAGTGTATTACTGGGCAACTTGCAGCCCGTAACCTGTTCGAGACAGAACAAAGGAGAGTATGGCCGTTTGTGTGAAACCCAATGTGATTTCCAACTATTTTCTCATCAGCATCCTCCGATGCCCCTGACCTAAGTTTTTTTACGTTTGGTTTCTCTACCTACAAAGATTAAAGAGGTTCAAAACAGAAGTTAACACGAAATTTTTGTACATTTTCATAAGCTAGCCATATCATTTGAATCGATCGGACTTGTGTCAGAATCGCTACCATGATAATTACAAATTATTCCAAATATGTCAAAATTTGGACGCCTCATTTTGTGCCAGATATGAGTGTTAACTTATGGGCGAACTTTGGAGAGCTATAGTATTTCCGCAAATTGACCACTGTGTGCCATTTTCTGGAGTGAATGAAAGAATACCAAATACTTAAACGTATTTTATGATGGCATGTATCGTATCTCTTTCTTTATTAGTTGTAAAAGCAAAGAAACTAAATGATGCAATAATTCTTCGTCTGTTCGTAAAAATTACGGTCAAACGGATCTTCAGTGAGTTCCCGGTGTAGTTTCCCATGTCCATGAGTCGAACGCTTTTCCAACAAGCTTTCCACCCACACTTTTCTTATTCTTAAGTACCACAGTTAACGCAATTAGTATTATGTTAAATACAGAATCAATCGGAAAACACATACCTAGTTCCATCCTTATTCAAAGAAAATCGTGTCTGACGTTATATTGTTCATTATTATTGAGTACTGTAAGGAGTACCCTTTTCTACCATTTTTTGGTTCAATTGTATTGACCAGGATGCTTCAGAATCAATACTATCTTTAGTTATGTGTAATTTGAATTTTATCTACTCCTAGTAGGCATATTCGTTCGGAAGATCTACAGTTCCGCAAGACTTGCTTGGTGTTAAATAAAGAACAATCGAGAGAATAATACTGATACCTTTTCACTTTGAAGGCGGAACTGACTTTTTTCTATGAAAATTTTTATTCAATTGGGCGGACAGACCGGCGTTGCTACAAAAGTAACTATGTTATTATTTATGTAAATGGCTTATATACTATACAGAGTTGGAAGCTTATTAGTGAAGATAGTAATTATATCGATCAGTATTGGCGTGCGAACAGTCAAAGGTGAGTGTTAATGGAAAACGAAACCCTCTATTCTTCTGCAACAAGAAATTCTATGGGAGGGCTAGGGTTTTTCTTATCAGCGTCCCGCATAATATGAAATCGTTTCCGTACGAAGTATTTTTCAGAAGTTATAGGGTGTTTCATAAAATATTAAATGAAATTTTTTTAAATTATTATACATTCCAAGCGACATGTTTTATTACCCCCCCCCCCCACCTCTTCCACACTTTATCAATATAATTATTTATCTTCCTCTCTAGAAGCCATATCACTTCCTATATTAGTGCAGAATTGATAAATTAAGTATACCACCCTTTATTGTGATTACGAAATATCATAAAATTCAGGTATGGTATATTATGAATAATACGCTGGAGTTCTCTACTATACTTCAAGTTTATTTATTTGTCGTTACACAGAGTTATTGAAGAAATAACTAATAACGAAACAGCATACCAAGTGTATACAGTGTACGTGAGTAAGTCACTGTTGACGTTCAGATCTAACTGAATGACTTATATTTTGACGTAAGTAAGCATTTCAGAGTTCCAGAAGTACAATGAAACTTTATAATGGGCTGGGCCCTATTCTGTAATTTTTTATAAAATAATATTTTATGTTATTTTATGGCGAAAAAATCCCTTCTTCATAAAATGAAAATAAAATATTTTAAAAATTCGTATTCTGTCGTGGTTCCATAAAATTATTTTATGAATTCTTTTATGAACACGTAACATAAAATATTTAGTACATTCCGCTATGCTTTCGATTACTTTTTGAACAGCTGGTTAATTGACATTTGCATGATACTCTATCAACTCACCCACTAAATAATATTTATGAAAGCAGCTGCTTTCTTAATAGCTCTTGAGATACTTTGGGTGTAAAAGTTCTAAAATATGACAACTCCTGACGAGTTTGATACGAACCATGTCCGTAGAAATGCAAAGCAGCAGAAAGACATCCATTCTGTTCACTTTGAGATTCCTAACTCAAAGTGAACGGAATGGATGCCTTTCCAGTATGAGGCTCTAGTTAGTTAGATAGTTTTGGGTATAAATTAGAATTATTCATAAGTTTGCAAAATTAGTTTACAAATCATAATATAACAAATTTATTAATTATCCAGTCGGAAAAACTTTTGAAGCCTAAGGTTGGGCAATTCACAAGGATCGTAGAAATCGTGAAGATATCGTATCCTGTGATATCTTCTGCATAAAATTAAAACCTATTTAAATATAATCAACTTTTTATATTTTACCATACTGCACCAAGTGCAAATTTCTACAATTTCTGACAAAATTGTAATCTTGATGTATGGCGGTGGACATTTTAGTTTTTAATTAAAACTACTTTCACACCACAAATGTCAATTGACGAATGTCATTTCATAAAATATGTCAAAATACCTTTAAAATGTGGTGCTTAGGTTCTTTTATGTTATGCCCCATAACAGGAAATATTTTATGTTACGATGCGTAAAATAAAATAAAATTTCTGGTACAGAATAGGATTTTAGGGAAATATTTTATTTTAAGGCATAACATAACATAAAATGATAAAATTTTACCGACAGAATAGGGCCCAATATTTATTAGACATTTGAAATTAAGTTGTTTTGGATGCTTGAAGTGTGCAGTTTTAATGAGTTCAGTGTTTTGTGGAAATTAAAGCTGTGAAGCTATTAATTTAACGTGATGGATTCTGCGGTGTTGTGTTGCACATACAATCGCTGAATTTCTAGGGAAAATCATTTTTTCAAATACATATATGATCTTGTTTTATAATTCTTCCTGGAAATCCTGGAAAAGAAAATTAAATATAAGTATATGCAGAAACAGATAAATACACGAAAGTTTAATTTCATGTGCGATTTGTTTCTTTTTTTTTTCAATGGCAGCTCTACATTTTTTTTCCAATACAGAAGGGAGGCGTTAGCAATTTGTATATTTTACACGGAAATTTGTATTATAAAATATGTTCCTCTTCAAAATATCACGAGCTCAGTACTCCCATGACGAAACGAACACAAACATGGGACACCGATACATTTCGTGAGCGGCTAAAGTTTTCTCTCGATATGCCGTTTCCTTATTGTTTATTTATCCAATGCATTGAGTATATGAGCAATAATTATAAAATAAAAAGCAGTATATATGTGTGCGTAATATCTGAAAAAAGGGGATCTACACTATAAAATTAAATTACATAAGTCCAGTAGATGTACGTACATCATACCTATTTTATGTACATAATAACTTCAAAGGTCCCAGAATGCTCCTCAAGGACATGTATCTTAATCTTTGGTATTTTATCTTAAATGAACAGCAATAAAGGCAAATAAATATTTCAAAATATGTTCAAGGATTTTGTACAAGGGGCAATAATCTTCAGGGAAAAGTTATGCACAACAGAGTTTAACAGGGGAAAACGTACCCAAAGAATCCTTTCCGTGTAGTGGTTTGGAATGACAAAAATTTTTGCACCGTAATTTTGTGTAATAGAAACAAATACCTACAGATTTAATTAAGAAAAATCCCTTTTCATGGAGACTTCCACAGATTCAGTGTCTTCTCATGAATAATTCTCTTTTCAATTGAGGCAGAGTTTGTAATTGAATTGGCGAAATACTCGTTCCACGTTGATATTTGCACTTATCAAAGGAAGTTGGTAGGAAAGATATTAAACTTTAGTTTGATACTTAAAATACGAAATAAATAGTCCTTTTACCCGATCGGTATATCTCTTACTTATTTTTCTCTCTCTCGACAAAACGTTAAAATTTATTGAAATATATTCAATTTTATCCAGAAATTTTACTTTAACAAAAATTTAAACATTTTGTATTAAAAGCATGCAAGAAAATTCATTTTTTTCTTTTCCCGGAATTAAGTATTTTAGTGGCTCAACGCAAGTCCTTCTTCAACCATGAAATTGGTAAGAAAAGACGAACTGTCAGGTATTTTTTGAGCACAGCCAGCTTATTAAATTAAATATTCTGCTGGCAAATGTGCACAAAATGTAAATTAATTGTGGGATAAAAGTTAGTTTAAAAATACGAAACTCCCTTTTGTTTTCTTTTTTAGAAATGTTTGGCCCATTTCTTATGGAGCCCCTTGATATTTGTAAACACGAGGAGTAAACTTCCCAACTTACACTTGAAAAAAAAAATCAAATATTTCTTGTTTTTAAAGGAGTTCTTGATACGATTTTAGAAGCCAGTTCAAAATAACCCGTATCACACCTTTTACCCAAGCAAGATGTAATACATTTTGAGGTCTTGCATGATTTTTTTACTTAAATCTGTCAAACAATAAACGCCTTAAAAGGGAATTTACAGGACCAAGTTGCTCACCGGTTGGTATGATTACCCTTATTGTCAGAGTATTCCAAATAAATCTTAAAATTTACAAATTGGCTAACAGGCATTTGATGGCAAATAATATAATTCAATTCATCAGACCTATTCCAATATTTTGAAAATATATAAAAATATCATCGTGATCTATGGAATTTTCACAAAAGATCGATCCATCATAACAATATACTAACAGAGTTGAAAAAGACGGATGGCATCTTCACAGAATTGGGCTAGTTATCCCTCACAACTTTTAGTGTAGACGAATACTCCGATTTTATTCAGCTATAATCGTTCATCATAAGGGGCGTTCGGCAAGCACTGTCTCAGTGAGATAACTGAGACAAAACTTTGAGCAACCGTCTTAGTTGTCTCAGTTCAAACCAATCCGCTGATTTGCCAATTTTGACATTTAAATAATTTTGACCACAGAAAATGGATAGTAATAAATTGACGAAAGTGTTTTTAGTTTATTCAAATAGCTCACTTAACTTTAATTAGTAATTAAAATCACAAAACAACGAAACTGAGTCAACTGAGACAAGAAATTTTCAGTTTCGCTTGTCTCAGTTGCTCAGTGGTTGCGATCGAATTTTGTAGCTCAATATGGAACTAAGACAGTTCACCGAAAGTGCAGCCTCAGTGAGCCAACTGAGAATGTCTCACTTGTCTCATTGAGAATATGATTGGCAAAAGCGCCTATAATCATCATTGTAGCTATATATTGACAGTATAATATACAATCTTCGTGCTGATGATAAAGTAGTTGCACTAGTATTTATAGTTGAAATCATCGAGTAGCTGTCACTAAACAGATGTATTTCTTGCCACAATGGACAGTGGTGTTAGGCTAGTGCCACAGTATCGTGAGGTTACAGTTGTCATTTCCAAACTGATAAATGGTAAACGCTCATGTAAAATTAACTTGGTCACACCTAAACAGAACTAATGTTGTATAAAACGACGACTGTATCAATAACTGTTAACCTCACAGACTTAAATTGCGATTGATATGAGAGTGGTATCTTTCGAAGATCTTGATTAAATATATAGACTAATAGTAGCAAGGTTTGCGGTGAATATAGCATCTCAGCGTAACACCCTTACAGTATAGATGAGCGTGGATATTGTACAACCAAACACGATGCTATAAGCTGGAGATCCTTTTCTTGCAACGTAAAAATATCTTTACTGCAATTCGAGAATCAGTTTCTGGAATTCGTCTTCTTTGACTGAAAACTAATTTTTCATTCACTAAAGGAGCTGGAAAGAATATTAGCAAATTTTGCCTTGGTAAACTGCAAAGAAAACTATTGAGAAACATATACGATTATTATTTTATTTTTTTGTTGAATGAATATTTTAGGTATTATTTTGGTTTTTTATCTTAGAATATAGAGAGTACAGGAAGTAAGATAAGCCAAATTTGGCATAGTCAAATTCTGGTTGTGTTAGTATCTGTTGCCGCTGTAGTGAATGCTCAGTGCAGCCGTCTAGTAGAATCAATATAGAGAGCGGAGCAACAAGATATATGGTTGAAAATATTACGCTTGCTCCCATTGAAAATGTTCTTAGTTGCTGTCACTACACCTATATACCCTGAGAGTTTCTCAGCTGTCATAAACGTAAACAAATCTCGGTGGATGAAGGAATTTTTCGATATTTCAACGTTTTGGTTGTGTATTTTGAATTTAATTTAATATAAAAATGTGTGTAAAGTACACAAAATAATATTTTATAACTATACTTGCCTAAAAAGTGATTTCCCACGTCGTACCTTGGTGTTGTTGTGACAATTTTTTATCGAACACTTCATTCTGAAAATACATGAACATCACTTAGAAATTTATCACTATAATATCAACAGATAATTACTTACACTCTTTACTTTCTTTAGCACTACTGTTAAATAAAATATCTTTCACTTTTCACAAGTTTTAAATAAGATTCAAATCGTTGCAAATTATAAAATTTCGTTTGACAACTGTAAGTACATTTGTCTCTTTCTTCAATATAATGCTGACCTACTTCACGGGACTATGAAAAATTCCACGCTCATGCATACGAATTTTACAGGTATCAACACTTTCTGTTGTCTCTACATTCTAAGTTTTTTATGCTCATTCCTTCAAAACAAAATTGACTTCTCTAAATTCTATTTTTTTTTTTTTCATTACAAACTTTTCTTCGCCTACTTAGCTAAAGCCATTTTGTACTCAGCAAGGTATCTGAAAATATATTTTGCTAAAATTTAAATGTACCGATTACAGCGGAGGTTATAATCACCCGAAAATGCAATCGACTAATCAATCAACCAAACAGAACAAAAGCATCGCCACATTTACTCCCCTGCCAGCAAAACCTTTAAGTTTTAGCGATACAAAAAACGGTTGGGTGGTCTAGAGGTTCGTCACTTGCACTGGGACTGTTGTAGTTTCGCCCTACAGGAACCTTATACGACGTGCCTTGGTGCTCGACGAAGATGACACACCAGAGTGTTTGTGGGTGTTTGTCTGAACATTGAAGTCCTCCGACACTGACTGAGACTTTCCTGAAAAATGTTCCTGTTAAACGATAGAACTTTTAGACACTGTCTGACCAGGGTCTGATGGTTGTATGTTGCGAATTAGACTAGAGCGATGCTGATCCTGAACTGTAGCTTCATTGTCACTGAAACAAGAAAGTCAGGTGGAATACGTATGCTTTCGCCATAAACTAGCTCAGCCGGTGTAGCTAGGAACTCTTCTCGTAAAGTGGTTCTCAGTCCTAATAACACAAGAGACCAAGATATCTCTTGTTATGACATTAGTGCAGCTTTAAGAGTTCGGTGCTATCTTTTCAAAAACCCGTTAGCCTGTAGGTGATATGCTGTAGTGCGGTTACATTCAAAGCCCAATAACTTGGAGAGCTTTGAAAATAATGCGAGCTCGAATTAAGATCCTTGGTCAATAGTGATCGTCCTAGGTACTCCGTAACATGATATCCAGTTTTCGCGAGTGCTTATGCGATAGTTTTAGAGTTAATCTTCGTTAGAGGGACTGCTCCGGGCTATCGTGTGAATCTGTCGATTATAGTAAGGCAGTATCTAAGGCCTTGCGAGGGGGGTAAAGGACCAACGATATCTATATGTATAGTTTGAAAGCGTCCGAAATAATTTTGGAATGTTACAAGAGTATTATTCCCATATCTCGATACTTTACATCGTTGACAAGATTTGCAGTAACGTGCCCATGAATTGACATCCTTGTTAATGAAGGACCAAAAATACCTAGTTGTGACCTTTTCATTTGTGGTATGAATACTGAGGTTTAACAAACTATGAATCGAGTCAAAAACCTGAACTCTAAAATTTTTCGGTGTGAAGGGTCTGACTCTTGTACAGGAAATTTCACAGAATAATTCTTTATTGTTTCCAAAAATTGGATATTTCTCGAATTTAAATTAGGAGTTTTGAATAAGCTGTTGAAATTCGGGATCTTGTGTTTGAGTTTCGGCACTGAGTTCAAAATTTATTGATCTTGGAAGTTGGATCTCAGCAATTCTTATCCTTGCCTGGAACGTGGCTGTTGTCAGTAGTGAACTGACTAATGAGGTGTAAGTGCCTCATTTGACGAGGTGATGCATTTCCGGGATTCTGCTGAAAAGCGTAAACCAATGGTATGTGGTCCGTATATTGAATAAGGGTTCGACCTTCAAGTAAGTATCGGAAATACTTTATGCCTTTATGTGCTCCTAAAAATTCTCTATCATAGGTGATATAATTACGTTGCACTCCATTTAGTTTGACGGAGGAAAACGTAGTGTTTGCCAAGTGTCGTCAATTCTTTGTTGTATCGCTACACCTTTAGCTGAATCCGAGGCATCTACCCATAATGATAACTCAGCTGTTGCAACGAGGAACACAAAAAGAGCTGTCTGACCCAGTTGTGTTTTCATTAAATCAAAAGCCTCTTTGGATTCGATCAACCAAGTGACTCGTCTGGCGCCATCTTTCATTGAGCCGGTCAGGTAATTATCTAGGATTGCCTGATGTTCCGCTGTATGTGGTAAGAAGCGAGGGTAGAAATTTAACATCCTTAAAAAGACGTCGTAAATATTTTACAGTTTCGGGAATTTTGCAATTCAAAATTGCTTCAATACGTTATCCGGAAGATTTGATGCCATCAGGTGTAACAAGATGTCCTAAAAATTAGACTTGCGGCTTCAAGAAAATGCATTTTTCTAAATTTAAAATAAGGCCGAACTCTTGTAGGCGGTTGAAAATTTGTTCGAAATAATTGCAGTGGTCAATTTCAGATTTAGATGCGATTAAAATATCGTCCAGGTAAATGAAACAGAATGTCAATTTCTGTAAGACCATGTGGATGAACCGCTGGAATAATTGTGCCGCATTGCATAAGCCAAAAGTCATACAAGTGAGCTCGAAGAGTCCGAAAGTGATACAAATTGCTATTGGGTTATACCGGAATTTGGTGATATACCTTGGCTAGGTCTACAGTGGAAAAATATTTACAATCCCATAACTGATGAATAAAATCATGAATAAGAGGAATCGGGTAGCGGTCTGGGATCGTGCAAGCATTTACTCGTCTATAGTCCCCACATGGTCTCCATTCACCATTTTTATTTTGACCAGATGTAATAGCCTATTTTATAGTCGACGGATACCTTGTTTCAACAAAAACCCAAGCTCTTTTTTAGCGATAGCTAACTTCTCGGCCAAGAGCGGACGAACCTTGGAAGCTATTTAAGAACCTTTAGTAACAATTCGATATGTAACTGTATGTGTTACGGGTTTAATGAATCTAGCTTCCACTATAATAGCTGGATATTTCGCAGTAGCTTTTGGATTTCAGGGGCCGTGTACGGACTGATAATGACAGAAAGACTTGCAGTTTGGCATACTGTACGTTGAGCGGTAGATTTTACAGAAGTAAGTGGATCAGTCAGTAACTTAATTTTCACGTCCACCAAAAGTCGTTTTTGATCGGGGATGAATTTTCCGCTTAAAGTTGTAAATTCATACAACAGTGTCGGTTAACCGAAGATTTAGGAATGGCAGAGACGTCTGCACATGTGTCTATCAAAAAATATTTCCTGGAGGACCTGTCAAAAATGTAGAGACGACTATTAGCCACGTCTATTCCACCTGTCGTCAAGGGCAGGAAGCGTTTTAATTTGGGGATTCCCCATAACCTATGGCAGCGCTGGCCAATGAATTTGATTTCCTGTTTTAAAGCTGCATGGGGGATTACATTTTCGAGCTTTCTCACCGAATGTTTTATGGTACTAGCACTGTCCTGAATTGTGTGCTGGTGTCGAATGTCGGTACCTTGTTTTATGTCTAGACTCGTTTCTGGACTGTCTAAGTTTTGAGGAGTCCTGGTGAAAGGTTAAGGACTTCTCCACTAATTTTGTAAAGTTTTGTACCTTAAGTGGCAAGTTTTCTAACGTTGGCTGACTATTCGAGAGGGAGGACACAGAGAATACTTGCTGCCCCGGGTTGACTTTATCAGCACATGTTGCCAAATATTCTAGAGCTCCAGGATTGCATGCTAGTATCGCTTGCGTGTGCGTAGGTAGACGCTGCATCCACAGCGGTTTAAGCAGCTCTTCGCTCAGCTTGCCTTTACTAAGTGCTCTCATCTGTCGAAGCAACTTAGATGGTTGTGAGTCACCTAATGACAGTTCGGTTAAAAGCTGTTTGAGATTCTGATTTTCACTACCTGAAAACCTGGAAATCAGGGGCTCTTTTAATTTAAACGTCGCTGACTAGCCGTATAACATCCTCGTCGAGGACACCAATCACGTGGTTGAATTTGGTTTTATATTGAGTGATATTCGTTAATTCAAATTTTGCCTCGAATCGGAGGAACCATAAGCCTGGATTATGTTTCCAAAACTGTGGTGTTTTGATTGGAACTAGCTGCGTTTAGGCCGTTGTTTTAGTTTAGTTCTGCATCAGTTCGACTTACAATGTGAATTAGGTTTATACCCAACGAACATCGTTAAGACTTCAAGTGCTAAAAATTAGGAATGTTTCCTATATGGCTCCTATATAAATCTCGATCAACATTTAAGTTCTTACATAGATCTTGTAATTCTTAAAGAAATAGCTAGAGTGTTTTATCTGCATTTGTTATTTTATATGAGTCTAAGGAGTATAAGTCCTATATGAAGAATTTATTACTTGAATATAAGTACTATAAACGTGAGTATATAGGGCTATAATTCCCAGAGAATTGTAATCCTATATAATATTCCTATATCAGTATTGGGGAATTTAAATACGGGAGTACAGCTCTTGGGAAGTATGTTCATATATCAAGCTTCTTATCAAAAATCAATCTTAAATCAACTGCGGGGAATAAGTAATTTCGGTAGGAATTCATTTTCAATATCAACACTCATATAAGCAATCAGTATTTTGTGAAGTTTTATATAGGATCAAGGGGATCACTTGGAAATTCTGTTCCTATATCAAAGTTCACAGGAGATGCTAAAGTGTCTTGTTACGGCAAAATTCTACGAAATCTGATAGCAAAAATCCACAAAATTTGTCGTCTGCTTTTGCTATTCGATTTCTTGGACTTTTATTTCATTTTTCCTTCGTCTATATGGTTTTATACACTCAACTCAATTCTGATAGACCGAGTTGACTGCTTTAAATTAAAATTATTACCGTATGCCACTGTGCGCACGTTCACAAAAATTTATTGCAACTTCTTTCAACTGTCAAGAATCTTTTAAAAGCACGCTACGCTGGCCGGTCGGAATTCTCATATAGGAATTCACATCACGAAATAGGAACATAAGTGCTATATGAATGTTTTTGTTTCAGTATTTGCTCTACTATGCATATATAGCACTACAAATGCCATATCAAAATATCTATTCTCAACACAGCAATTTACATCTTTATATAAGAATTTGTTACCTATATAAGCGTTTATGTAGGTGTTGAAGTCATGGTTGGAAAGTTTGTGTGTTATATCAACATTTATAATCTTTAATGGTGAACTGAAGTCCTATATTATCTCTTTCTTATATACCCCTACCCAGTAGTCATGTTTATACATGAAAATAATGACAAATTGGTAAATTTATTGAAAACTATATAAATTCCCATTAGTTCCATTTATTTGGAGAACCAAAAGAACATAACTGGTTTTAACCATAATTAGTTAAACATTCTACTTATTTATTTATTTTGAGGCGGTTTGTTATTTTTCGATCTAGCGTGTTAAATACTAACAGTAAAATTTAAATCGTTGGTAAAATATGAAAAAACAACTTTAATATTAATAAATATGTCCCTAAATCATAGTTTATAATACCATCTTTTGTGTTAAGTGAAAACTTTCTATAGGACTCTAAGTCACGCATGCATAATGAGTTCTACATGAATAATAAATTTGTAGACTCAACTAGGATCTATTGTCTTTTAATGATTTTACATTAGGATCACTTTTCCTATATAGGATAATTTGTTCCTAAATAAGTTATTACATAGGGATATATTTAATTCCAATATAAGTGAAATAGACCAATTTATGAAATCCTACAACTATGATATAACACTAAATTTCTACAATAGGGTATATATAAAGTCTTATATAAGCTCTGAGCATCAATATGAGATTACGATATAAGTACATTATAGGAATTATTATTCCTATATCAACACTAAATTTTATTCCCCGAGCATGATATGGGATTCTCCACTTTAGCGCTATATGAGTCTAGCGCAATTCCCTGGGAACTCGGTGAGACAATAATTTGGCTTCTTATGACACCTTAAGTTCGCAAGATTTATTCCCTAGCAGTGCTCCGAGCTTTATATAGGACAAAAATTGTTCGTTGGGTACCAAAAATGCGCTTGTAGTACCAAACTTGTTCTGCGTTCGAGCAAAATTTGACAGCATCATTTCCGTGATAATTTTGTGAATAGGTAAAAAAAATTATATTTGTCAGCTAACATGTTCCGTATTTCTCAAAAAAATTATAGGTATGTATCATATTTCTTACGCATTTCAAAGTATATATATTATCTTATAATTACACAAATTTATTTAAATCTCTTAGAGGAAAAATTTAATCGTTTAACTAATTGAGGCTATAAATTGGCATAGCATTTGAAATGTGTTTAGACCGCTTTCAAATTTGGTTATACAGGATAGAAAGGGTCGTATATCACTATAAATGTTGTACCAGAACTTCAAATTCTGCATGAGTATAAACCGAAAATCTTATGCTGCATAAGTCACTTATTCAGAATAAGTTAGTACGGCCTAAACGTGGCTACTGCGCCCAGTACCGCTGGATGCGCTGTGTTCGCAGACGTTTCTTCAAACAACGTGGCCATGTTCGGGGGTCGACTATAGTCGAGTCCGAAACAACCTTTAATAAATTGCTGTCTTCTGTGTGGCTATTGGACATTTTCTAAAGCCAGTTGAGAGCAATAAACGAGGTAGCTTTGAAATAACTTGCTGAACACAGACGGTTCACAAAAGTAGTATATATATAAATGTGTATTTATCTTTATATAAGACAAAAAAAAAGTAATTGTGTATGTATATATACATATATAAAATTTAATAACGGAAACCTAAATTACCCAACCTTTACTTATTCTTCTTGTGAAGATTGCTGCTCCTGTCGGGGTCACCAATTTAGTTATACTAGGGTGAACCCGCCGGCGATGCCCGGCGAGATGGTGGGGATGGGTGTGACGTTTTCCCATAGGTAGGGGGAGGGGTTGGCTATCATTTGAGAGAAGAATGAAGAGAAACGGTCCAGAGGGTGAGGAGCAATGGATAAAAGAGTGAAGGCATGTCGGAAAGTTTTTTTGTATGTAGACTGTAGATTGGCATGGTGTGCTTCGCAAGGGTGTCAGGGGAGGAAGAAATGATTGCCTGTATGTAGAGAAAGGGGTTGGCTACCATATGCAGAAAGAATGAAGAGAAACGGTAAAGAGGGTGAGGAGCAATAGACAAAAAGGTGGAGGCAATTCTGGTTTTTACTCCCCCCCCCATCTTTATCACTAAATTATATGGAGGGGGTAAAGTATTTTTACATGTTCATAATACACTCACCGAGATCTTTCCAATGAGTGGTCATACGATAAGATTGGATAAAAAATAGTAAATTAATGTTTTACCACTTACATACATACATAATGTATGGAACGTACACCAATCCCCAATTAGATGGGGGCTTAAATACTTTGAATTTTGATATCTCCGGAACGCTAAAAGCTAAGTGAGTATAACTTTCTCCTATATTGGAAGTCTCGATATTTCAAGGGAGCGCCCCGCCGGTATAAGGCCATCTTCTCAGGTACATGAGTGTACCCCAATGTATATAGAATTCATGTTATTCCCATTACGAACCATGTTCCACCATTAGATGATGTCATATCGTGAAATGTATAGAAAAGCACGGTACAGGGAACACAATACGCTCTCTGATCTCTCTGTCTTTCCTATGAACATGCAACTACATTAGTCACACAATTACGTCACAGGCTATCAGCTTCAATGTGTCAAAATTCTAATGGGAATACTTGTCGTGTATCTACCTTCAGCGTAACCAAAATGCCGGCTTACTGTGCGTGAAGTTCGGCCATATTAGAGCCTGACTGTCAAATTTCAAAGCGGGAACTTGGCACTTTGGTACTTTTGTTTATCTTGTTTGGAAACTGACGCATGAACGTAGTAAGATACAGGAAAAATAAAAATTTCCCAATTAACTGAGTTGCAATTTTGCACACTGGCTTTAAAAAAAAAACAAAAAGTAAATTTAAGTTCGAAAGTGGAATAATTCGGGTATCTCTTTCATAGGGCTTTCTTTAAAAATTTAGTTTTTCGCTATATATTTGAGAATGCATCTACGTAGTGAGCTGAAATTTTGTATACGAATTTTTTTATAGGCATAGTTCACTTAGAGCGCTGAAAGTTAGCAGACGGCCTTTTTCATAAAAATAGTAAATAAAATCACAATAGACCAACTCTAATCAATATTACTATCAGTTGTAAAAGTGGACTTGGTTCACTTTAACAATGAACCCGTCATATATATAAAAAAAATAAAAGAAATAAAAAATAACAAAAAAAAAACCTCGCACTGTCAACAATCGAACCATACCCGCCCTACTCGAGGACTTTGGCCTACCGCCCTACTGACTGAGCCAAACTTCCTTAGTCAGTTTGGGCTATAAATGTATAGTTAGACCGAATTGTGTTCGATCTCACGGGTGTATGCAGACGCGTAAAAATTAATCGTAAGATTTTATTTTTTTTTAATAGAAAACTAAAATCTAGGAATACTAAAATTCGGTACAGACAATCCTTTTATGATAACAATTGTAGGAAAAAATTAAAAATTCGAATAACCGTTATTTCATACAATAAAATTTTCAAATCACTTTTCAAGGTGGAAATTTGGCGCTCAAGAACTTCTGATTACGCCACGTTGTTCGTCGCAGGAGTTTGCAAATATGTTCAAAAAAATCGGAAAAATTCACAATAACAGAAAATCGAAAAATTTCTGAAATAAGTGAATAATTGTAGGAGATACCCGTGCTCAAACTGTACGCGTAGTACAAATAATTCCTCTCCCGCCTTCCTTTTCACTAAATTATATGGTGGGGGTAAAATGTTTTTGCATATTCAAAATGTACTCGCCAAGACCTTTCCAATGAGTGCTCAATCGCTAAGATAGGATGAAAAATAGGAAATTCACTTTTCATACATACATACCTACATGCACCAAGGAATTCCCTAATTATATTGGGACTTGAATACTTTGAAATTCGATATCTCCTGAATGATAAGAGGTAATGACTTCAAATAAATTTTAAAAATTATAAGATATAAGTAGCTATAATGGCCTTCTGTATTGGAAGTCTGTGTAGTTCAAGGGGGCGCCGCTAGGAAGCGCAGACTGCAAAAATAAACTGTTTTTTGTCCTAAATCACCCGAAAAATTGGAGGAGGGAGCAAATTTTTGTTATTTCTGTAATGTACTCATCGAGACCTTTCCAATGAGTCCTCACATGTGGGGGTAGGCTCAAAAAATTAAATCGTGATATTTTGAGATTTTTTGATGGGCAAACCCCTTACAAAATGCTTGATTTCGCAAATCTTGGCTGGACTTGTCGAAGTGAAATTCTTGTAGAAATTGAAGGAAGTAACCGAATTGGCTCAAATAAATTTTAAACGATAAAGCAGGAATGTCAAAAAGCCACTTCTTGAAATAGTTGGTCCAGTTGCTTTCTGTGGCCCCCACCAGGAGTCGTGTAATGGACCTTACATTTCCAGGACATTTTAATTTTTTTAAATAGGAAAATAAAATCAGAGAATGCTAAAATTCGGTATAGACAATCCTTTTTATGATCACAATTGTAGAAAAAAATTAAAAATTGGAATAATTGTTATTTCGTAAACGAAATTTCCAAATCAATTTTCAGGACGCTGATTTCGGGCGCCAAATATTCAGATTTTGTCACGTAGTCGGAGGAGTTTGAAAATATACTCAAAAAATCAGAAAAAATCATAATAAAAATTAAGCTAAAAAAATTAGCATATTAATTAAAAAATACTGTGATTTTTAATTAATTCCTTAATATGAACATGCAAATTAAATGACATATGAAATCTATGTATGACAATATTT
>CAWUPM010001370.1:0-34656 GCA_963924295.1 Dioctria rufipes | reverse complement strand
GTAAATTTTTCAAAAAATAATTTTTTATTGTGTCGCAAATTTTAAATACGCCGAGGATTGCCTTTTCTATAGTAAATTTTTCAAAAAATAATTTTTTACTGTCGCAAATTTTAAATACACCGAGGATTGCTTTTCTATAGTAAATTTTTCAAAAAATAATTTTTTACTGTCCCAAATTTTAAATACGCCGAGGATTGCCTTTTCTATAGTAAATTTTCAAAAAATAATTTTTTACTGTAGCAAATTTTAAATACGCCGAGGATTGCCTTTTCTATAGTAAATTTTTCAAAAAATAATTTTTTACTGTCGCAAATTTTAAATACGCCGAGGATTGCCTTTTCTATAGTAAATTTTTCAAAAATAATTTTTTACTGTCGCAAATTTTAAATACGTCGAGGATTGCCTTTTCTATAGTAAATTTCTCAAAAAATTATTTTTTACGGTCGCAAATTTTTATACGCCGTGGATTGCCTTTTCTATAGTTAATTTGTCAAAAAATAAATTTTTACTGTCGCAAATTTTAAATACGCCGAGAATTGCCTTTTCTATAGTAAATTTTTCAAAAAATTATTTTTTACTGTCGCAAATTTTAAATACGCCGAGGATTGCCTTTTCTATAGTAAATTTCTCAAAAAATTATTTTTTACGGTCGCAAATTTTTAATACGCCGAGGATTGCCTTTTCTATAGTGAATTTGTCAAAAAATAAATTTTTACTGTCGCAAATTTTAAATACGCCGAGGATTGCCTTTTCTATAGTAAATTTTTCAAAAAATAATTTTTTACTGTCGCAAATTTTAAATACGCCGAGGATAGCCTTTTCTATAGTAAATTTTTCAAAAAATAATTTTTTAGTCGCAAATTTTAAATACGCCGAGGATTGCCTTTTCTATAGTAAATTTTTCAAAAAATAATTTTTTTACTGTCGCAAATTTTAAAAACGCCGAGGATTGCCTGTTCTATAGTAAATTTTTCAAAAAATAATTTTTTACTGTCGCAAATTTTAAATACGCCGAGGATTGCCTTTTCTATAGTAAATTTTTCAAAAAATACTTTTTTCCTGTCGCAAATTTTAAATACGCCGAGGATTGCCTTTTCTATATTAAATTTTTCAAAACATATTTTTTTACTGTCGCAAATTTTAAATACGTCGAGGATTGCCTTTTCTATAGTAAATTTTTCAAAAAATAATTTTTTACTGTCGCAAATTTTAAATACGCCGAGGATTGCCTTTTCTATAGTAAATTTTTCAAAAAATAATTTTTTACTGTCGCAAATTTTAAATACGCCAAGGATTGCCTTTTCTATAGTAAATTTTTCAAAAAATAATTTTTTACTGTCGCAAATTTTAAATTCGCCGAGGATTGCCTTTTCTATAGTAAATTTTTCAAAAAATAATTTTTTACTGTCGCAAATTTTAAATACGTCGAGGATTGACTTTTCTATAGTAAATTTATCAAAAAATTATTTTTTACGGTCGCAAATTTTTAATACGCCGAGGATTGCCTTTCCTATAGTGAATTTGTCAAAAAATAAATTTTTACTGTCGCAAATTTTAAATACGCCGAGGATTGCCTTTTCTATAGTAAATTTATCAAAAAATAATTTTTTTACTGTCGCAAATTTTAAATACGCCGAGGATTGCCTTTTCTATAGTAAATTTTTCAAAAAATAATTTTTTACTGTCTCAAATTTTAAATACGCCGAGGATTGCCTTTTCTATAGTAAATTTTCAAAAAATAATTTTTTACTGTCGCAAATTTTAAATACGCCGAGGATTGCCTTTTCTATAGTAAATTTTCAAAAAATAATTTTTTACTGTCGCAAATTTTAAATACACCGGGGATTGCCTTTTCTATAGTAAATTTTCAAAAAATAATTTTTTACTGTCGCAAATTTTAAATACGCCGAGGATTGCCTTTTCTATAGTAAATTTCTCAAAAAATTATTTTTTACGGTCGCAAATTTTTAATACGCCGAGGATTGCCTTTTCTATAGTGAATTTGTCAAAAAATAAATTTTTACTGTCGCAAATTTTAAATACGCCGAGGATTGCCTTTTCTATAGTAAATTTTTCAAAAAATAATTTTTTACTGTCGCAAATTTTAAATACGCCGAGGATTGCCTTTTCTATAGTAAATTTTTCAAAAAATAATTTTTTACTGTCGCAAATTTTAAATACGTCGAGGATTGCCTTTTCTATAGTAAATTTCTCAAAAAATTATTTTTTATGGTCGCAAATTTTTAATACGCCGAGGATTGCCTTTTCTATAGTGAATTTGTCAAAGAGTAAATTTTTACTGTCGCAAATTTTAAATGCGCCGAGGATTGCCTTTTCTATAGTAAATTTTTCAAAATATAATTTTTTACTGTCGCAAATTTTAAATACGCTGAGGATTGCCTTTTCTATAGTAAATTTTTCAAAAAATAATTTTTTACTGTCGCAAATTTTAAATACGCCGAGGATTGCCTTTTCTATAGTAAATTTTTCAAAAAATAATTTTTTACTATCGCAAATTTTAAATACGCCGAGGATTGCCTTTTCTATAGTGAATTTGTCAAAAAATAAATTTTTACTGTCGCAAATTTTAAATACGCCGAGGATTGCCTTTTCTATAGTAAATTTTTCAAAAAATAATTTTTTACTGTCGCAAATTTTAAATACGCCGAGGATTGCCTTTTCTATAGTAAATTTTTCAAAAAATAATTTTTTACTGTCGCAAATTTTAAATACGCCGAGGATTGCCTTTTCTATAGTAAATTTTTCAAAAAATAATTTTTTAGTGTCGCAAATTTTAAATACGCCGAGGATTGCCTTTTCTATAGTAAATTTTTCAAAAAATAATTTTTTACTGTCGCAAATTTTAAATACGCCGCGGATTGCCTTTTCTATAGTAAATTCCTCAAAAAATTATTTTTTACGGTCGCAAATTTTTAATACGCCGAGGATTGCCTTTTCTATAGTGAATTTGTCAAAAAATAAATTTTTACTGTCGCAAATTTTAAATACGCCGAGGATTGCCTTTTCTATAGTAAATTTTTCAAAAAATAATTTTTTACTGTCGCAAATTTTAAATACGCCGAGGACTGCTTTTTTTTTAGTAAATTTTTCAAAAAATAATTTTTTACTGTCGCAAATTTTAAATACGCCGAGGATTGCCTTTTCTATAGTAAATTTTTCAAAAAATAATTTTTTAGTGTCGCAAATTTTAAATACGCCGAGGATTGCCTTTTCTATAGTAAATTTTTCAAAAAATAATTTTTTACTGTCGCAAATTTTAAATACGCCGCGGATTGCCTTTTCTATAGTAAATTCCTCAAAAAATTATTTTTTACGGTCGCAAATTTTTAATACGCCGAGGATTACTTTTCTATAGTAAATTTTTCAAAAAATAATTTTTTACTGTCGCAAATTTCAAATACGCCGAGGATTGCCTTTTCTATAGTAAATTTCTCAAAAAATAATTTTTTACTGTCGCAAATTTTAAATACGCCGAGAATTGCCTTTTCTATAGTAAATTTTTAAAAAAATAATTTTTTACTGTCGCAAATTTTAAATACGCCGTGGATTGCCTTTTCTATAGTAAATTTCTCAAAAAATTATTTTTTACGGTCGCAAATTTTTAATACGCCGAGGATTGCCTTTTCTATAGTGAATTTGTCAAAAAATAAATTTTTACTGTCGCAAATTTTAAATACGCCGAGGATTGCCTTTTCTATAGTAAATTTTTCAAAAAATAATTTTTTACTGTCGCAAATTTTAAATACGCCGAGGATTGCCTTTTCTATAGTAAATTTTTCAAAAAATAATTTTTTACTGTCGCAAATTTTAAATACGCCGAGGACTGCCTTTTCTATAGTAAATTTTTCAAAAAATAATTTTTTACTGTCGCAAATTTTAAATACGCCGAGGATTGCCTTTTCTATAGTAAATTTTTCAAAAAATAATTTTTTACTGTCGCAAATTTTAAATACGCCGAGAATTGCCTTTTCTATAGTAAATTTTTCAAAAAATAATTTTTTACTGTCGCAAATTTTAAATACGCCGTGGATTGCCTTTTCTATAGTAAATTTCTCAAAAAATTATTTTTTACGGTCGCAAATTTTTAATACGCCGAGGATTGCCTTTTCTATAGTGAATTTGTCAAAAAATAAATTTTTACTGTCGCAAATTTTAAATACGCCGAGGATTGCCTTTTCTATAGTAAATTTTTCAAAAAATAATTTTTTACTGTCGCAAATTTTAAATACGCCGAGGATTACTTTTCTATAGTAAATTTTTCAAAAAATAATTTTTTACTGTCGCAAATTTCAAATACGCCGAGGATTGCCTTTTCTATAGTAAATTTCTCAAAAAATAATTTTTTACTGTCGCAAATTTTAAATACGCCGAGGATTGCCTTTTCTATAGTAAATTTTTCAAAATATAATTTTTTACTGTCGCAAATTTTAAATACGCCGACGATTGCCTTTTCTATAGTAAATTTTTCAAAAAATAATTTTTTACTGTCGCAAATTTTAAATACGCCGAGGATTGCCTTTTCTATAGTAAATTTTTCAAAAAATAATTTTTTTCTGTCGCAAATTTCAATTACGCCGAGGATTGCCTTTTCTATAGTAAATTTCTCAAAAAATAATTTTTTACTGTCGCAAATTTTAAATACGCCGAGGATTGCCTTTTCTATAGTAAATTTTTCAAAAAATAATTTTTTACTGTCGCAAATTTTAAATACGTCGAGGATTGCCTTTTCTATAGTAAATTTTTCAAAAAATAATTTTTTACTGTCGCAAATTTTAAATACGCCTAGGATTGCCTTTTCTATAGTAATTTTTCAAAAAATGATTTTTTACTGTCGCAAATTTTAAATACGCCGAGGATTGCCTTTTCTATAGTAAATTTTTCAAAAAATAATTTTTTACTGTCGCAAATTTTAAATACGCCGAGGACTGCCTTTTCTATAGTAAATTTTTCAAAAAATAATTTTTTAATGTCGCAAATTTTAAATACGCCGAGGATTGCCTTTTCTATAGTAAATTTTTTACTGTCGCAAATTTTAAATACGGCGAGGATTGCCTTTTCTATAGTAAATTTTTCAAAAAATAATTTTTTACTGTCGCAAATTTTAAATACGCCGAGGATTGCCTTTTCTATAGTAAATTTCTCAAAAAATTATTTTTTACGGTCGCAAATTTTTAATACGCCGAGGATTGCCTTTTCTATAGTGAATTTGTCAAAAAATAAATTTTTACTGTCGCAAATTTTAAATACGCCGAGGATTGCCTTTTCTATAGTAAATTTTTCAAAAAAAATTTTTTTACTGTCGCAAATTTTAAATACGCCGAGGATTGCCTTTTCTATAGTAAATTTTTCAAAAAATAATTTTTTATTGTCGCAAATTTTAAATACGCCGAGGATTGCCTTTTCTATAGTAAATTTTTCAAAAAATAATTTTTTACTGTCGCAAATTTTAAATACACCGAGGATTGCTTTTCTATAGTAAATTTTTCAAAAAATAATTTTTTACTGTCCCAAATTTTAAATACGCCGAGGATTGCCTTTTCTATAGTAAATTTTTCAAAAAATAATTTTTTACTGTAGCAAATTTTAAATACGCCGAGGATTGCCTTTTCTATAGTAAATTTTTCAAAAAATAATTTTTTACTGTCGCAAATTTTAAATACGCCGAGGATTGCCTTTTCTATAGTAAATTTTTCAAAAAATAATTTTTTACTGTCGCAAATTTTAAATACGTCGAGGATTGCCTTTTCTATAGTAAATTTCTCAAAAAATTATTTTTTACGGTCGCAAATTTTTATACGCCGTGGATTGCCTTTTCTATAGTGAATTTGTCAAAAAATAAATTTTTACTGTCGCAAATTTTAAATACGCCGAGAATTGCCTTTTCTATAGTAAATTTTTCAAAAAATAATTTTTTACTGTCGCAAATTTTAAATACGCCGAGGATTGCCTTTTCTATAGTAAATTTCTCAAAAAATTATTTTTTACGGTCGCAAATTTTTAATACGCCGAGGATTGCCTTTTCTATAGTGAATTTGTCAAAAAATAAATTTTTACTGTCGCAAATTTTAAATACGCCGAGGATTGCCTTTTCTATAGTAAATTTTTCAAAAAATAATTTTTTACTGTCGCAAATTTTAAATACGCCGAGGATTGCCTTTTCTATAGTAAATTTTTCAAAAAATAATTTTTTACTGTCGCAAATTTTAAATACGCCGAGGACTGCCTTTTCTATAGTAAATTTTTCAAAAAATAATTTTTTACTGTCGCAAATTTTAAATACGCCGAGGGATTGCCTTTTCTATAGTAAATTTTTCAAAAAATAATTTTTTACTGTCGCAAATTTTAAATACGCCGAGAATTGCCTTTTCTATAGTAAATTTTTCAAAAAATAATTTTTTACTGTCGCAAATTTCAAATACGCCGAGGATTGCCTTTTCTATAGTAAATTTCTCAAAAAATAATTTTTTACTGTCGCAAATTTTAAATACGCCGAGAATTGCCTTTTCTATAGTAAATTTTTCAAAAAATAATTTTTTACTGTCGCAAATTTTAAATACGCCGTGGATTGCCTTTTCTATAGTAAATTTCTCAAAAAATTATTTTTTACGGTCGCAAATTTTTAATACGCCGAGGATTGCCTTTTCTATAGTGAATTTGTCAAAAAATAAATTTTTACTGTCGCAAATTTTAAATACGCCGAGGATTGCCTTTTCTATAGTAAATTTTTCAAAAAATAATTTTTTACTGTCGCAAATTTTAAATACGCCGAGGATTGCCTTTTCTATAGTAAATTTTTCAAAAAATAATTTTTTACTGTCGCAAATTTTAAATACGCCGAGGACTGCCTTTTCTATAGTAAATTTTTCAAAAAATAATTTTTTACTGTCGCAAATTTTAAATACGCCGAGGATTGCCTTTTCTATAGTAAATTTTTCAAAAAATAATTTTTTACTGTCGCAAATTTTAAATACGCCGAGAATTGCCTTTTCTATAGTAAATTTTTCAAAAAATAATTTTTTACTGTCGCAAATTTTAAATACGCCGTGGATTGCCTTTTCTATAGTAAATTTCTCAAAAAATTATTTTTTACGGTCGCAAATTTTTAATACGCCGAGGATTGCCTTTTCTATAGTGAATTTGTCAAAAAATAAATTTTTACTGTCGCAAATTTTAAATACGCCGAGGATTGCCTTTTCTATAGTAAATTTTTCAAAAAATAATTTTTTACTGTCGCAAATTTTAAATACGCCGAGGATTACTTTTCTATAGTAAATTTTTCAAAAAATAATTTTTTACTGTCGCAAATTTCAAATACGCCGAGGATTGCCTTTTCTATAGTAAATTTCTCAAAAAATAATTTTTTACTGTCGCAAATTTTAAATACGCCGAGGATTGCCTTTTCAATAGTAAATTTTTCAAAATATAATTTTTTACTGTCGCAAATTTTAAATACGCCGACGATTGCCTTTTCTATAGTAAATTTTTCAAAAAATAATTTTTTACTGTCGCAAATTTTAAATACGCCGAGGATTGCCTTTTCTATAGTAAATTTTTCAAAAAATAATTTTTTTCTGTCGCAAATTTCAATTACGCCGAGGATTGCCTTTTCTATAGTAAATTTCTCAAAAAATAATTTTTTACTGTCGCAAATTTTAAATACGCCGAGGATTGCCTTTTCTATAGTAAATTTTTCAAAAAATAATTTTTTACTGTCGCAAATTTTAAATACGTCGAGGATTGCCTTTTCTATAGTAAATTTTTCAAAAAATAATTTTTTACTGTCGCAAATTTTAAATACGCCTAGGATTGCCTTTTCTATAGTAATTTTTCAAAAAATGATTTTTTACTGTCGCAAATTTTAAATACGCCGAGGATTGCCTTTTCTATAGTAAATTTTTCAAAAAATAATTTTTTACTGTCGCAAATTTTAAATACGCCGAGGACTGCCTTTTCTATAGTAAATTTTTCAAAAAATAATTTTTTAATGTCGCAAATTTTAAATACGCCGAGGATTGCCTTTTCTATAGTAAATTTTTTACTGTCGCAAATTTTAAATACGGCGAGGATTGCCTTTTCTATAGTAAAATTTCAAAAAATAATTTTTTACTGTCGCAAATTTTAAATACGCCGAGGATTGCCTTTTCTATAGTAAATTTCTCAAAAAATTATTTTTTACGGTCGCAAATTTTTAATACGCCGAGGATTGCCTTTTCTATAGTGAATTTGTCAAAAAATAAATTTTTACTGTCGCAAATTTTAAATACGCCGAGGATTGCCTTTTCTATAGTAAATTTTTCAAAAAAAAATTTTTTACTGTCGCAAATTTTAAATACGCCGAGGATTGCCTTTTCTATAGTAAATTTTTCAAAAAATAATTTTTTATTGTCGCAAATTTTAAATACGCCGAGGATTGCCTTTTCTATAGTAAATTTTTCAAAAAATAATTTTTTACTGTCGCAAATTTTAAATACACCGAGGATTGCTTTTCTATAGTAAATTTTTCAAAAAATAATTTTTTACTGTCCCAAATTTTAAATACGCCGAGGATTGCCTTTTCTATAGTAAATTTTTCAAAAAATAATTTTTTACTGTAGCAAATTTTAAATACGCCGAGGATTGCCTTTTCTATAGTAAATTTTTCAAAAAATAATTTTTTACTGTCGCAAATTTTAAATACGCCGAGGATTGCCTTTTCTATAGTAAATTTTTCAAAAAATAATTTTTTACTGTCGCAAATTTTAAATACGTCGAGGATTGCCTTTTCTATAGTAAATTTCTCAAAAAATTATTTTTTACGGTCGCAAATTTTTATACGCCGTGGATTGCCTTTTCTATAGTGAATTTGTCAAAAAATAAATTTTTACTGTCGCAAATTTTAAATACGCCGAGAATTGCCTTTTCTATAGTAAATTTTTCAAAAAATAATTTTTTACTGTCGCAAATTTTAAATACGCCGAGGATTGCCTTTTCTATAGTAAATTTCTCAAAAAATTATTTTTTACGGTCGCAAATTTTTAATACGCCGAGGATTGCCTTTTCTATAGTGAATTTGTCAAAAAATAAATTTTTACTGTCGCAAATTTTAAATACGCCGAGGATTGCCTTTTCTATAGTAAATTTTTCAAAAAATAATTTTTTACTGTCGCAAATTTTAAATACGCCGAGGATAGCCTTTTCTATAGTAAATTTTTCAAAAAATAATTTTTTAGTGTCGCAAATTTTAAATACGCCGAGGATTGCCTTTTCTATAGTAAATTTTTCAAAAAATAATTTTTTACTGTCGCAAATTTTAAAAACGCCGAGGATTGCCTGTTCTATAGTAAATTTTTCAAAAAATAATTTTTTACTGTCGCAAATTTTAAATACGCCGAGGATTGCCTTTTCTATAGTAAATTTTTCAAAAAATACTTTTTTCCTGTCGCAAATTTTAAATACGCCGAGGATTGCCTTTTCTATATTAAATTTTTCAAAACATATTTTTTTACTGTCGCAAATTTTAAATACGTCGAGGATTGCCTTTTCTATAGTAAATTTTTCAAAAAATAATTTTTTACTGTCGCAAATTTTAAATACGCCGAGGATTGCCTTTTCTATAGTAAATTTTTCAAAAAATAATTTTTTACTGTCGCAAATTTTAAATACGCCGAGGATTGCCTTTTCTATAGTAAATTTTTCAAAAAATAATTTTTTACTGTCGCAAATTTTAAATTCGCCGAGGATTGCCTTTTCTATAGTAAATTTTTCAAAAAATAATTTTTTACTGTCGCAAATTTTAAATACGTCGAGGATTGACTTTTCTATAGTAAATTTATCAAAAAATTATTTTTTACGGTCGCAAATTTTTAATACGCCGAGGATTGCCTTTCCTATAGTGAATTTGTCAAAAAATAAATTTTTACTGTCGCAAATTTTAAATACGCCGAGGATTACCTTTTCTATAGTAAATTTATCAAAAAATAATTTTTTACTGTCGCAAATTTTAAATACGCCGAGGATTGCCTTTTCTATAGTAAATTTTTCAAAAAATAATTTTTTACTGTCTCAAATTTTAAATACGCCGAGGATTGCCTTTTCTATAGTAAATTTTTCAAAAAATAATTTTTTACTGTCGCAAATTTTAAATACGCCGAGGATTGCCTTTTCTATAGTAAATTTTTCAAAAAATAATTTTTTACTGTCGCAAATTTTAAATACACCGGGGATTGCCTTTTCTATAGTAAATTTTTCAAAAAATAATTTTTTACTGTCGCAAATTTTAAATACGCCGAGGATTGCCTTTTCTATAGTAAATTTCTCAAAAAATTATTTTTTACGGTCGCAAATTTTTAATACGCCGAGGATTGCCTTTTCTATAGTGAATTTGTCAAAAAATAAATTTTTACTGTCGCAAATTTTAAATACGCCGAGGATTGCCTTTTCTATAGTAAATTTTTCAAAAAATAATTTTTTACTGTCGCAAATTTTAAATACGCCGAGGATTGCCTTTTCTATAGTAAATTTTTCAAAAAATAATTTTTTACTGTCGCAAATTTTAAATACGTCGAGGATTGCCTTTTCTATAGTAAATTTCTCAAAAACTTATTTTTTATGGTCGCAAATTTTTAATACGCCGAGGATTGCCTTTTCTATAGTGAATTTGTCAAAGAATAAATTTTTACTGTCGCAAATTTTAAATGCGCCGAGGATTGCCTTTTCTATAGTAAATTTTTCAAAATATAATTTTTTACTGTCCCAAATTTTAAATACGCTGAGGATTGCCTTTTCTATAGTAAATTTTTCAAAAAATAATTTTTTACTGTCGCAAATTTTAAATACGCCGAGGATTGCCTTTTCTATAGTAAATTTTTCAAAAAATAATTTTTTACTATCGCAAATTTTAAATACGCCGAGGATTGCCTTTTCTATAGTGAATTTGTCAAAAAATAAATTTTTACTGTCGCAAATTTTAAATACGCCGAGGATTGCCTTTTCTATAGTAAATTTTCAAAAAATAATTTTTTACTGTCGCAAATTTTAAATACGCCGAGGATTGCCTTTTCTATAGTAAATTATTCAAAAAATAATTTTTTACTGTCGCAAATTTTAAATACGCCGAGGATTACTTTTCTATAGTAAATTTTTCAAAAAATAATTTTTTACTGTCGCAAATTTTAAATACGCCGAGGATTGCCTTTTCTATAGTAAATTTTTCAAAAAATAATTTTTTAATGTCGCAAATTTTAAATACGCCGAGGATTGCCTTTTCTATAGTAAATTTTTTACTGTCGCAAATTTTAAATACGCCGAGGATTGCCTTTTCTATAGTAAATTTTTCAAAAAATAATTTTTTACTGTCGCAAATTTTAAATACGCCGAGGATTGCCTTTTCTATAGTAAATTTCTCAAAAAATTATTTTTTACGGTCGCAAATTTTTAATACGCCGAGGATTGCCTTTTCTATAGTGAATTTGTCAAAAAATAAATTTTTACTGTCGCAAATTTTAAATACGCCGAGGATTGCCTTTTCTATAGTAAATTTTTCAAAAAATAATTTTTTACTGTCGCAAATTTTAAATACGCCGAGGATTGCCTTTTCTATAGTAAATTTTTCAAAAAATAATTTTTTATTGTCGCAAATTTTAAATACGCCGAGGATTGCCTTTTCTATAGTAAATTTTTCAAAAATAATTTTTTACTGTCGCAAATTTTAAATACACCGAGGATTGCTTTTCTATAGTAAATTTTTCAAAAAATAATTTTTTACTGTCCCAAATTTTAAATACGCCGAGGATTGCCTTTTCTATAGTAAATTTTTCAAAAAATAATTTTTTACTGTAGCAAATTTTAAATACGCCGAGGATTGCCTTTTCTATAGTAAATTTTTCAAAAAATAATTTTTTACTGTCGCAAATTTTAAATACGCCGAGGATTGCCTTTTCTATAGTAAATTTTTCAAAAAATAATTTTTTACTGTCGCAAATTTTAAATACGTCGAGGATTGCCTTTTCTATAGTAAATTTCTCAAAAAATTATTTTTTACGGTCGCAAATTTTTAATACGCCGAGGATTGCCTTTTCTATAGTGAATTTGTCAAAAAATAAATTTTTACTGTCGCAAATTTTAAATACGCCGAGGATTGCCTTTTCTATAGTAAATTTTTCAAAAAATAATTTTTTACTGTCGCAAATTTTAAATACGCCGAGGATAGCCTTTTCTATAGTAAATTTTTCGAAAAAATAATTTTTTAGTGTCGCAAATTTTAAATACGCCGAGGATTGCCTTTTCTATAGTAAATTTTTCAAAAAATAATTTTTTACTGTCGCAAATTTTAAAAACGCCGAGGATTGCCTGTTCTATAGTAAATTTTTCAAAAATAATTTTTTACTGTCGCAAATTTTAAATACGCCGAGGATTGCCTTTTCTATAGTAAATTTTTCAAAAAATACTTTTTTCCTGTCGCAAATTTTAAATACGCCGAGGATTGTCTTTTCTATATTAAATTTTTCAAAACATATTTTTTTACTCTCGCAAATTTTAAATACGTCGAGGATTGCCTTTTCTATAGTAAATTTTTCAAAAAATAATTTTTTACTGTCGCAAATTTTAAATACGCCGAGGATTGCCTTTTCTATAGTAAATTTTTCAAAAAATAATTTTTTACTGTCGCAAATTTTAAATACGCCGAGGATTGCCTTTTCTATAGTAAATTTTTCAAAAAATAATTTTTTACTGTCGCAAATTTTAAATTCGCCGAGGATTGCCTTTTCTATAGTAAATTTTTCAAAAAATAATTTTTTACTGTCGCAAATTTTAAATACGTCGAGGATTGACTTTTCTATAGTAAATTTATCAAAAAATTATTTTTTACGGTCGCAAATTTTTAATACGCCGAGGATTGCCTTTCCTATAGTGAATTTGTCAAAAAATAAATTTTTACTGTCGCAAATTTTAAATACGCCGAGGATTGCCTTTTCTATAGTAAATTTATCAAAAAATAATTTTTTACTGTCGCAAATTTTAAATACGCCGAGGATTGCCTTTTCTATAGTAAATTTTTCAAAAAATAATTTTTTACTGTCTCAAATTTTAAATACGCCGGAGGATTGCCTTTTCTATAGTAAATTTTTCAAAAAATAATTTTTTACTGTCGCAAATTTTAAATACGCCGAGGATTGCCTTTTCTATAGTAAATTTTTCAAAAAATAATTTTTTACTGTCGCAAATTTTAAATACACCGGGGATTGCCTTTTCTATAGTAAATTTTTCAAAATATAATTTTTTACTGTCGCAAATTTTAAATACGCTGAGGATTGCCTTTTCTATAGTAAATTTTTCAAAAATAATTTTTTTACTGTCGCAAATTTTAAATACGCCGAGGATTGCCTTTTCTATAGTAAATTTTTCAAAAAATAATTTTTTACTATCGCAAATTTTAAATACGCCGAGGATTGCCTTTTCTATAGTGAATTTGTCAAAAAATAAATTTTTACTGTCGCAAATTTTAAATACGCCGAGGATTGCCTTTTCTATAGTGAATTTGTCAAAAAATAAATTTTTACTGTCGCAAATTTTAAATACGCCGAGGATTGCCTTTTCTATAGTAAATTTTTCAAAAAATAATTTTTTACTGTCGCAAATTTTAAATACGCCGAGGATAGCCTTTTCTATAGTAAATTTTTCAAAAAATAATTTTTTACTGTCGCAAATTTTAAATACGCCGAGGATTGCCTTTTCTATAGTAAATTTTTCAAAAAATAATTTTTTACTGTCGCAAATTTTAAATACGCCGAGGATTGCCTTTTCTATAGTAAATTTCTCAAAAAATTATTTTTTACGGTCGCAAATTTTTAATACGCCGAGGATTGCCTTTTCTATAGTGAATTTGTCAAAAAATAAATTTTTTACTGTCGCAAATTTTAAATACGCCGAGGATTGCCTTTTCTATAGTAAATTTTTCAAAAAATAATTTTTTACTGTCGCAAATTTTAAATACGCCGAGGATTGCCTTTTCTATAGTAAATTTTTCAAAAAATAATTTTTTATTGTCGCAAATTTTAAATACGCCGAGGATTGCCTTTTCTATAGTAAATTTTTCAAAAAATAATTTTTTACTGTCGCAAATTTTAAATACACCGAGGATTGCTTTTCTATAGTAAATTTTTCAAAAAATAATTTTTTACTGTCCCAAATTTTAAATACGCCGAGGATTGCCTTTTCTATAGTAAATTTTTCAAAAAATAATTTTTTACTGTAGCAAATTTTAAATACGCCGAGGATTGCCTTTTCTATAGTAAATTTTTCAAAAAATAATTTTTTACTGTCGCAAATTTTAAATACGCCGAGGATTGCCTTTTCTATAGTAAATTTTTCAAAAAATAATTTTTTACTGTCGCAAATTTTAAATACGTCGAGGATTGCATTTTCTATAGTAAATTTCTCAAAAAATTATTTTTTACGGTCGCAAATTTTTATACGCCGTGGATTGCCTTTTTTATAGTGAATTTGTCAAAAAATAAATTTTTACTGTCGCAAATTTTAAATACGCCGAGAATTGCCTTTTCTATAGTAAATTTTTCAAAAAATAATTTTTTACTGTCGCAAATTTTAAATACGCCGAGGATTGCCTTTTCTATAGTAAAAATTTTTCAAAAAATGATTTTTTACTGTCGCAAATTTTAAGTACGCCGAGGATTGCCTTTTCTATAGTAAATTTTTCAAAAAATAATTTTTTACTGTCGCAAATTTTAAATACGCCGAGGACTGCCTTTTCTATAGTAAATTTTTCAAAAAATAATTTTTTACTGTCGCAAATTTTAAATACGCCGAGGATTGCCTTTTCTATAGTAAATTTTTCAAAAAATAATTTTTTACTGTCGCAAATTTAAAATACGCCGAGGATTGCCTTTTCTATAGTAAATTTTTCAAAAATAATTTTTTACTGTCGCAAATTTTAAATACGCCGAGGATTGCCTTTTCTATAGTAAATTTCTCAAAAAATTATTTTTTACGGTCGCAAATTTTTAATACGCCGAGGATTGCCTTTTCTATAGTGAATTTGTCAAAAAATAAATTTTTACTGTCGTAAATTTTAAATACGCCGAGGATTGCCTTTTCTATAGTAAATTTTTCAAAAAATAATTTTTTACTGTCGCAAATTTTAAATACGCCGAGGATTACTTTTCTATAGTAAATTGTTCAAAAAATAATTTTTTACTGTCACAAATTTTAAATACGCCGAGGATTGCCATTTCTATAGTAAATCTTTCAAAAAATAATTTTTTACTGCCGCAAATTTTAAATACGCCGAGGATTGCCTTTTCTATAGTAAATTTTTCAAAAAATAATTTTTTACTGTCGCAAATTTTAAATACGCCTAGGATTGCCTTTTCTATAGTAAATTTTTCAAAAAATAATTTTTTACTGTGGCAAATTTTAAATACGTCGAGGATTGCCCTTTTCTATAGTAAATTTCTCAAAAAATTATTTTTTACGTTCGCAAATTTTTAATACGCCGAGGATTGCCTTTTCTATAGTGAATTTGTCAAAAAATAAATTTTTACTGTCGCAAATTTTAAATGCGCCGAGGATTGCCTTTTCTATAGTAAATTTTTCAAAATATAATTTTTTACTGTCGCAAATTTTAAATACGCCGAGGATTGCCTTTTCTATAGTAAATTTTTCAAAAAATAATTTTTTACTGTCGCAAATTTTAAATACGCCGAGGATTGCCTTTTCTATAGTAAATTTTTCAAAAAATAATTTTTTACTGTCGCAAATTTCAAATACGCCGAGGATTGCCTTTTCTATAGTAAATTTCTCAAAGAATAATTTTTAACTGTCGCAAATTTTAAATACGCCGAGGATTGCCTTTTCTATAGTAAATTTTTCAAAAAATAATTTTTTACTGTAGCAAATTTTAAATACTCCGAGGATTGCCTTTTCTATAGTAAATTTTTCAAAAAATAATTTTTTACTGTCGCAAATTTTAAATACGCCGAGGATTGCCTTTTCTATAGTAAATTTTTCAAAAAATAATTTTTTACTGTCGCAAATTTTAAATACGCCGTGGATTGCCTTTTCTATAGTAAATTTTCAAAAAATGATTTTTTACTGTCGCAAATTTTAAATACGCCGAGGATTGCCTTTTCTATAGTAAATTTATCAAAAATAAATTTTTCAAAAAATAATTTTTTACTGTCGCAAATTTTAAATACGCCGAGGATTGCCTTTTCTATAGTAAATTTTTCAAAAAATAATTTTTTACTGTCGCAAATTTTAAATACGCCGAGGATTGCCTTTTCTATAGTAAATTTTTCAAAAAATAATTTTTTACTGTCGCAAATTTTAAATACGCCGTGGATTGCCTTTTCTATAGTAAATTTCTCAAAAAATTATTTTTTACGGTCGCAAATTTTTAATACGCCGAGGATTGCCTTTTCTATAGTGAATTTGTCAAAAAATAAATTTTTACTGTCGCAAATTTTAAATACGCCGAGGATTGCCTTTTCTATAGTAAATTTTTCAAAAAATAATTTTTTACTGTCGCAAATTTTAAATACGCCGAGGATTACTTTTCTATAGTAAATTTTTCAAAAAAATAATTTTTTACTGTCACAAATTTTAAATACGCCGAGGATTGCCTTTTCTATAGTAAATTTTTCAAAAAATAATTTTTTACTGCCGCAAATTTTAAATACGCCGAGGATTGCCTTTTCTATAGTAAATTTTTCAAAATATAATTTTTTACTGTCGCAAATTTTAAATACGCCGACGATTGCCTTTTCTATAGTAAATTTTTCAAAAAATAATTTTTTACTGTCGCAAATTTTAAATACGCCGAGGATTGCCTTTTCTATAGTAAATTTTTCAAAAATAATTTTTTTCTGTCGCAAATTTCAATTACGCCGAGGATTGCCTTTTCTATAGTAAATTTCTCAAAAAATAATTTTTTACTGTCGCAAATTTAAATACGCCGAGGATTGCCTTTTCTATAGTAAATTTTTCAAAAAATAATTTTTTACTGTCGCAAATTTTAAATACGTCGAGGATTGCCTTTTCTATAGTAAATTTTTCAAAAAATAATTTTTTACTGTCGCAAATTTTAAATACGCCTAGGATTGCCTTTTCTATAGTAATTTTTCAAAAAATGATTTTTTACTGTCGCAAATTTTAAGTACGCCGAGGATTGCCTTTTCTATAGTAAATTTTTCAAAAAATAATTTTTTACTGTCGCAAATTTTAAATACGCCGAGGACTGCCTTTTCTATAGTAAATTTTTCAAAAAATAATTTTTTACGGTCGCAAATTTTAAATACTCCGAGGATTGCCTTTTCTATAGTAAATTTTTCAAAAAATAATTTTTTACTGTCGCAAATTTTAAATACGCCGAGGATTACTTTTCTATAGTAAATTGTTCAAAAAATAATTTTTTACTGTCGCAAATTTTAAATACGCCGAGGATTGCCTTTTCTATAGTAAATTTTTCAAAAAATAATTTTTTACTGTCGCAAATTTCAAATACGCCGAGGATTGCCTTTCTATAGTAAATTTCTCAAAGAATAATTTTTTACTGTCGCAAATTTTAAATACGCCGAGGATTGCCTTTTCTATAGTAAATTTTTCAAAAAATAATTTTTTACTGTCGCAAATTTTAAATACGTCGAGGATTGACTTTTCTATAGTAAATTTTTCAAAAATAATTGTTTACTGTCGCAAATTTTAAATACGCCCAGGATTGCCTTTTCTATAGTAAATTTTTCAAAAAATAATTTTTAACTATCGCAAATTTTAAATACGCCGAGGATTGCCTTTTCTATAGTAAATTTTTCAAAAAATAATTTTTTACTGTCGCAAATTTTAAATACGTCGAGGATTGACTTTTCTATAATAAATTTATCAAAAAATAATTTTTTACGGTCGCAAATTTTTAATACGCCGAGGATTGCTTTTCCTATAGTGAATTTGTCAAAAAATAAATTTTTACTGCCGCAAATTTTAAATACGCCGAGGATTGCCTTTTCTATAGTAAATTTTTCAAAAAATAATTTTTTTCTGTCCCAAATTTTAAATACGCCGAGGATTGCCTTTTCTATAGTAAATTTTTCAAAAAATAATTTTTTATTGTCGCAAATTTTAAATACGCCGAGGATTGCATTTTCTATAGTAAATTTTTCAAAAAATAATTTTTTACTGTCGCAAATTTTAAATACACCGAGGATTGTCTTTTCTATAGTAAATTTTTCAAAAAATAATTTTTTACTGTCCCAAATTTTAAATACGCCGAGGATTGCCTTTTCTATAGTAAATTTGTCACAAAATAAATTTTTACTGTCGCAAATTTTAAATACGCCGAGGATTGCCTTTTCTATAGTAAATTTTTCAAAAAATAATTTTTTACTGTCGCAAATTTTAAATACGCCGAGGATTGCCTTTTCTATAGTAAATTTTTCAAAAAATAATTTTTTACTGTCGCAAATTTTAAATACGCCGAGGATTACTTTTCTATAGTAAATTTTTCAAAAAATAATTTTTTACTGTCGCAAATTTCAAATACGTCGAGGATTGCCTTTTCTATAGTAAATTTCTCAAAAAATAATTTTTTACTGTCGCAAATTCTAAATACGCCGAGGATTGCGTTTTCTATAGTAAATTTTTCAAAAAATAATTTTTTACTGTCGCAAATTTTAAATACGTCGAGGATTGCCTTTTCTATAGTAAATTTTTCAAAAAACAATTTTTTACTGTCGCAAATTTTAAATACGCCGAGGATTGCCTTTTCTATAGTAATTTTTCAAAAAATGATTTTTTACTGTCGCAAATTTTAAATACGCCGAGGATTGCCTTTTCTATAGTAAATTTTTCAAAAAATAATTTTTTACTGTCGCAAATTTTAAATACGCCGAGGACTGCCTTTTCTATAGTAAATTTTTCAAAAAATAATTTTTTACTGTCGCAAATTTTAATACGCCGAGGATTGCCTTTTCTATAGTAAATTTTTCAAAAATAATTTTTTACTGTCGCAAATTTTAAATACGCCGAGGATTGCCTTTTCTATAGTAAATTTTTCAAAAAATAATTTTTTACTGTCGCAAATTTTAAATACGCCGTGGATTGCCTTTTCTATAGTAAATTTCTCAAAAAATTATTTTTTACGGTCGCAAATTTTTAATACGCCGAGGATTGCCTTTTCTATAGTGAATTTGTCAAAAAATAAATTTTTACTGTCGCAAATTTTAAATACGCCGAGGATTGCCTTTTCTATAGTAAATTTTTCAAAAAATAATTTTTTACTGTCGCAAATTTTAAATACGCCGAGGATTACTTTTCTATAGTAAATTTTTCAAAAAATAATTTTTTACTGTCACAAATTTTAAATACGCCGAGGATTGCCTTTTCTATAGTAAATTTTTCAAAAAATAATTTTTTACTGCCGCAAATTTTAAATACGCCGAGGATTGCCTTTTCTATAGTAAATTTTTCAAAAATAATTTTTTACTGTCGCAAATTTTAAATACGCCGAGGATTGCCTTTTCTATAGTAAATTTTTCAAAAAATAATTTTTTACTGTCGCAAATTTTAAATACGCCGAGGATTGCCTTTTCTATAGTAAATTTTTCAAAAAATAGTTTTTTACTGTCGCAAATTTTAAATACGCCGTGGATTGCCTTTTCTATAGTAAATTTCTCAAAAAATTATTTTTTACGGTCGCAAATTTTAAATACGCCGAGGATTGCCTTTTCTATAGTAAATTTTTCAAAAAATAATTTTTTACTGTCGCAAATTTAAATACGTCGAGGATTGCCTTTTCTATAGTAAATTTTTCAAAAAATAATGTTTTACTGTCGCAAATTTTAAATACGCCTAGGATTGCCTTTTCTATAGTAATTTTTCAAAAATGATTTTTTACTGTCGCAAATTTTAAGTACGCCGAGGATTGCCTTTTCTATAGTAAATTTTTCAAAAAATAATTTTTTACTGTCGCAAATTTTAAATACGCCGAGGACTGCCTTTTCTATAGTAAATTTTTCAAAAAATAATTTTTTACTGTCGCAAATTTTAAATACGCCGAGGATTGCCTTTTCTATAGTAAATTTTTTACTGTCGCAAATTTTAAATACGCCGAGGATTGCCTTTTCTATAGTAAATTTTTCAAAAAATAATTTTTTACTGTCGCAAATTTTAAATACGCCGAGGATTGCCTTTTCTATAGTAAATTTCTCAAAAAATTATTTTTTACGGTCGGAAATTTTTAATACGCCGAGGATTGCCTTTTCTATAGTGAATTTGTCAAAAAATAAATTTTTACTGTCGTAAATTTTAAATACGCCGAGGATTGCCTTTTCTATAGTAAATTTTTCAAAAAATAATTTTTTACTGTCGCAAATTTTAAATACGCCGAGGATTACTTTTCTATAGTAAATTGTTCAAAAAATAATTTTTTACTGTCACAAATTTTAAATACGCCGAGGATTGTCATTTCTATAGTAAATTTTTCAAAAAATAATTTTTTACTGCCGCAAATTTTAAATACGCCGAGGATTGCCTTTTCTATAGTAAATTTTTCAAAAAATAATTTTTTACTGTCGCAAATTTTAAATACGCCTAGGATTGCCTTTTCTATAGTAAATTTTTCAAAAAATAATTTTTTACTGTCGCAAATTTTAAATACGTCGAGGATTGCCTTTTCTATAGTAAATTTCTCAAAAAATTATTTTTTACGTTCGCAAATTTTTAATACGCCGAGGATTGCCTTTTCTATAGTGAATTTGTCAAAAAATAAATTTTTACTGTCGCAAATTTTAAATGCGCCGAGGATTGCCTTTTCTATAGTAAATTTTTCAAAATATAATTTTTTACTGTCGCAAATTTTAAATACGCCGAGGATTGCCTTTTCTATAGTAAATTTTTCAAAAAATAATTTTTTACTGTCGCAAATTTTAAATACGCCGAGGATTGCCTTTTCTATAGTAAATTTTTCAAAAAATAATTTTTTACTGTCGCAAATTTCAAATACGCCGAGGATTGCCTTTTCTATAGTAAATTTCTCAAAGAATAATTTTTTACTGTCGCAAATTTTAAATACGCCGAGGATTGCCTTTTCTATAGTAAATTTTTCAAAAAATAATTTTTTACTGTCGCAAATTTTAAATACGTCGAGGATTGACTTTTCTATAGTAAATTTTTCAAAAAATAATTGTTTACTGTCGCAAATTTTAAATACGCCGAGGATTGCCTTTTCTATAGTAAATTTTTCAAAAAATAATTTTTTACTATCGCAAATTTTAAATACGCCGAGGATTGCCTTTTCTATAGTAAATTTTTCAAAAAATAATTTTTTACTGTCGCAAATTTTAAATACGTCGAGGATCGACTTTTCTATAGTAAATTTATCAAAAAATTATTTTTTACGGTCACAAATTTTTAATACGCCGAGGATTGCTTTTCCTATAGTGAATTTGTCAAAAAATAAATTTTTACTGCCGCAAATTTTAAATACGCCGAGGATTGCCTTTTCTATAGTAAATTTTTCAAAAAATAATTTTTTTCTATGGCAAATTTTAAATACGCCGAGGACTGCCTTTTCTATAGTAAATTTTTCAAAAAATAATTTTTTATTGTCGCAAATTTTAAATACGCCGAGGATTGCCTTTTCTATAGTAAATTTTTCAAAAAATAATTTTTTACTGTCGCAAATTTTAAATACACCGAGGATTGCCTTTTCTATAGTAAATTTTTCAAAAAATAATTTTTTACTGTCCCAAATTTTAAATACGCCGAGGATTGCCTTTTCTATAGTAAATTTTTCAAAAAATAATTTTTTACTGTAGCAAATTTTAAATACGCCGAGGATTGCCTTTTCTATAGTAAATTTTTCAAAAAATAATTTTTTACTGTCGCAAATTTTAAATACGCCGAGGATTGCCTTTTCTATAGTAAATTTTTCAAAAAATAATTTTTTACTGTCGCAAATTTTAAATACGTCGAGGATTGCCTTTTCTATAGTAAATTTCTCAAAAATTTATTTTTTACGGTCGCAAATTTTTATACGCCGTGGATTGCCTTTTCTATAGTGAATTTGTCAAAAAATAAATTTTTACTGTCGCAAATTTTAAATACGCCGAGAATTGCCTTTTCTATAGTAAATTTTTCAAAAAAATAATTTTTTACTGTCGCAAATTTTAAATACGCCGAGGATTGTATTTTCTATAGTAAATTTCTCAAAAAATTATTTTTTACGGTCGCAAATTTTTAATACGCTGAGGATTGCCTTTTCTATAGTGAATTTGTCAAAAAATAAATTTTTACTGTCGCAAATTTTAAATACGCCGAGGATTGCCTTTTCTATAGTAAATTTTTCAAAGAATAATTTTTCACTGTCGCAAATTTTAAATACGCCGAGGATAGCCTTTTCTATAGTAAATTTTTCAAAAAATAATTTTTTACTGTCGCAAATTTTAAATACGCCGAGGATTGCCTTTTCTATAGTAAATTTTTCAAAAAATAATTTTTTACTGTCGCAAATTTTAAAAACGCCGAGGATTGCCTGTTCTATAGTAAATTTTTCAAAAAATAATTTTTTACTGTCGCAAATTTTAAATACGCCGAGGATTGCCTTTTCTATAGTAAATTTTTCAAAAAATACTTTTTTCCTGTCGCAAATTTTAAATACGCCGAGGATTGCCTTTTCTATAGTAAATTTTTCAAAACATAATTTTTTACTGTCGCAAATTTTAAATACGCCGAGGATTGCCTTTTCTATAGTAAATTTTTCAAAAAATAATTTTTACTGTCGCAAATTTTAAATACGCCGAGGATTGCCTTTTCTATAGTAAATTTTTCAAAAAATAATTTTTTACTGTCGCAAATTTTAAATACGCCGAGGATTGCCTTTTCTATAGTAAATTTTTCAAAAAATAATTTTTTACTGTCGCAAATTTTAAATTCGCCGAGGATTGCCTTTTCTATAGTAAATTTTTCAAAAAATAATTTTTTACTGTCGCAAATTTTAAATACGTCGAGGATTGACTTTTCTATAGTAAATTTATCAAAAAATTATTTTTTACGGTCGCAAATTTTTAATACGCCGAGGATTGCCTTTTCTATAGTAAATTTTTCAAAAAATAATTTTTTACTGTCGCAAATTTTAAATACGCCGAGGACTGCCTTTTCTATAGTAAATTTTTCAAAAAATAATTTTTTACTGTCGCAAATTTTAAATACGCCGAGGATTGCCTTTTCTATAGTAAATTTTTCAAAAAATAATTTTTTACTGTCGCAAATTTTAAATACGCCGAGGATTGCCTTTTCTATAGTAAATTTTTCAAAAAATAATTTTTTACTGTCGCAAATTTTAAATACGCCGTGGATTGCCTTTTCTATAGTAAATTTCTCAAAAAATTATTTTTTACGATCGCAAATTTTTAATACGCCGAGGATTGCCTTTTCTATAGTGAATTTGTCAAAAAATAAATTTTTACTGTCGCAAATTTTAAATACGCCGAGGATTGCCTTTTCTATAGTAAGTTTTTCAAAAAATAATTTTTTACTGTCGCAAATTTTAAATACGCCGAGGATTACTTTTCTATAGTAAATTTTTCAAAAAATAATTTTTTACTGTCACAAATTTTAAATACGCCGAGGATTGCCTTTTCTATAGTAAATTTTTCAAAAAATAATTTTTTACTGCCGCAAATTTTAAATACGCCGAGGATTGCCTTTTCTATAGTAAATTTTTCAAAAAATAATTTTTTTCTGTCGCAAATTTCAATTACGCCGAGGATTGCCTTTTCTATAGTAAATTTCTCAAAAAATAATTTTTTACTGTCGCAAATTTTAAATACGCCGAGGATTGCCTTTTCTATAGTAAATTTTTCAAAAAATAATTTTTTACTGTCGCAAATTTTAAATACGTCGAGGATTGCCTTTTCTATAGTAAATTTTTCAAAAAATAATTTTTTACTGTCGCAAATTTTAAATACGCCAAGGATTGCCTTTTCTATAGTAATTTTTCAAAAAATGATTTTTTACTGTCGCAAATTTTAAATACGCCAAGGATTGCCTTTTCTATAGTAAATTTTTCAAAAAATAATTTTTTACTGTCGCAAATTTTAAATACGCCGAGGACTGCCTTTTCTATAGTAAATTTTTCAAAAAATAATTTTTTACTGTCGCAAATTTTAAATACGCCGAGGATTGCCTTTTCTATAGTAAATTTTTTACTGTCGCAAATTTTAAATACGCCGAGGATTGCCTTTTCTATAGTAAATTTTTCAAAAAATAATTTTTTACTGTCGCAAATTTTAAATACGCCGAGGATTGCCTTTTCTATAGTAAATTTCTCAAAAAATTATTTTTTACGGTCGCAAATTTTTAATACGCCGAGGATTGCCTTCTCTATAGTGAATTTGTCAAAAAATAAATTTTTACTGTCGTAAATTTTAAATACGCCGAGGATTGCCTTTTCTATAGTAAATTTTTCAAAAAATAATTTTTTACTGTCGCAAATTTTAAATACGCCGAGGATTACTTTTCTATAGTAAATTGTTCAAAAAATAATTTTTTACTGTCACAAATTTTAAATACGCCGAGGATTGTCATTTCTATAGTAAATTTTTCAAAAAATAATTTTTTACTGCCGCAAATTTTAAATACGCCGAGGATTGCCTTTTCTATAGTAAATTTTTCAAAAAATAATTTTTTACTGTCGCAAATTTTAAATACGCCGAGGATTGCCTTTTCTATAGTAAATTTTTCAAAAAATAATTTTTTACTGTCGCAAATTTTAAATACGTCGAGGATTGCCTTTTCTATAGTAAATTTCTCAAAAAATTATTTTTTACGTTCGCAAATTTTTAATACGCCGAGGATTGCCTTTTCTATAGTGAATTTGTCAAAAAATAAATTTTTACTGTCGCAAATTTTAAATGCGCCGAGGATTGCCTTTTCTATAGTAAATTTTTCAAAATATAATTTTTTACTGTCGCAAATTTTAAATACGCCGAGGATTGCCTTTTCTATAGTAAATTTTTCAAAAAATAATTTTTTACTGTCGCAAATTTTAAATACGCCGAGGATTGCCTTTTCTATAGTAAATTTTTCAAAAAATAATTTTTTACTGTCGCAAATTTCAAATACGCCGAGGATTGCCTTTTCTATAGTAAATTTCTCAAAGAATAATTTTTTACTGTCGCAAATTTTAAATACGCCGAGGATTGCCTTTTCTATAGTAAATTTTTCAAAAAATAATTTTTTACTGTCGCAAATTTTAAATACGTCGAGGATTGACTTTTCTATAGTAAATTTTTCAAAAAATAATTGTTTACTGTCGCAAATTTTAAATACGCCGAGGATTGCCTTTTCTATAGTAAATTTTTCAAAAAATAATTTTTTACTATCGCAAATTTTAAATACGCCGAGGATTGCCTTTTCTATAGTAAATTTTTCAAAAAATAATTTTTTACTGTCGCAAATTTTAAATACGTCGAGGATTGACTTTTCTATAGTAAATTTATCAAAAAATTATTTTTTACGGTCGCAAATTTTTAATACGCCGAGGATTGCTTTTCCTATAGTGAATTTGTCAAAAAATAAATTTTTACTGCCGCAAATTTTAAATACGCCGAGGATTGCCTTTTCTATAGTAAATTTTTCAAAAAATAATTTTTTTCTGTCGCAAATTTTAAATACGCCGAGGATTGCCTTTTCTATAGTAAATTTTTCAAAAAATAATTTTTTATTGTCGCAAATTTTAAATACGCCGAGGATTGCCTTTTCTATAGTAAATTTTTCAAAAAATAATTTTTTACTGTCGCAAATTTTAAATACACCGAGGATTGCCTTTTCTATAGTAAATTTTTCAAAAAATAATTTTTTACTGTCCCAAATTTTAAATACGCCGAGGATTGCCTTTTCTATAGTAAATTTTTCAAAAAATAATTTTTTACTGTAGCAAATTTTAAATACGCCGAGGATTGCCTTTTCTATAGTAAATTTTTCAAAAAATAATTTTTTACTGTCGCAAATTTTAAATACGCCGAGGATTGCCTTTTCTATAGTAAATTTTTCAAAAAATAATTTTTTACTGTCGCAAATTTTAAATACGTCGAGGATTGCCTTTTCTATAGTAAATTTCTCAAAAAATTATTTTTTACGGTCGCAAATTTTTATACGCCGTTTATTGCCTTTTCTATAGTGAATTTGTCAAAAAATAAATTTTTACTGTCGCAAATTTTAAATACGCCGAGAATTGCCTTTTCTATAGTAAATTTTTCAAAAAAATAATTTTTTACTGTCGCAAATTTTAAATACGCCGAGGATTGTATTTTCTGTAGTAAATTTCTCAAAAAATTATTTTTTACGGTCACAAATTTTTAATACGCTGAGGATTGCCTTTTCTATAGTGAATTTGTCAAAAAATAAATTTTTACTGTCGCAAATTTTAAATACGCCGAGGATTGCCTTTTCTATAGTAAATTTTTCAAAGAATAATTTTTCACTGTCGCAAATTTTAAATACGCCGAGGATAGCCTTTTCTATAGTAAATTTTTCAAAAAATAATTTTTTACTGTCGCAAATTTTAAATACGCCGAGGATTGCCTTTTCTATAGTAAATTTTTCAAAAAATAATTTTTTACTGTCGCAAATTTTAAAAACGCCGAGGATTGCCTGTTCTATAGTAAATTTTTGAAAAAATAATTTTTTACTGTCGCAAATTTTAAATACGCCGAGGATTGCCTTTTCTATAGTAAATTTTTCAAAAAATACTTTTTTCCTGTCGCAAATTTTAAATACGCCGAGGATTGCCTTTTCTATAGTAAATTTTTCAAAACATAATTTTTTACAGTCGCAAATTTTAAATACGCCGAGGATTGCCTTTTCTATAGTAAATTTTTCAAAAAATAATTTTTTACTGTCGCAAATTTTAAATACGCCGAGGATTGCCTTTTCTATAGTAAATTTTTCAAAAAATAATTTTTTACTGTCGCAAATTTTAAATACGCCGAGGATTGCCTTTTCTATAGTAAATTTTTCAAAAAATAATTTTTTACTGTCGCAAATTTTAAATTCGCCGAGGATTGCCTTTTCTATAGTAAATTTTTCAAAAAATAATTTTTTACTGTCGCAAATTTTAAATACGTCGAGGATTGACTTTTCTATAGTAAATTTATCAAAAAATTATTTTTTACGGTCGCAAATTTTTAATACGCCGAGGATTGCCTTTCCTATAGTGAATTTGTCAAAAAATAAATTTTTACTGTCGCAAATTTTAAATACGCCGAGGATTGCCTTTTCTATAGTAAATTTATCAAAAAATAATTTTTTACTGTCGCAAATTTTAAATACGCCGAGGATTGCCTTTTCTATAGTAAATTTTTCAAAAAATAATTTTTTACTGTCGCAAATTTTAAATACGCCGAGGATTGCCTTTTCTATAGTAAATTTTTCAAAAAATAATTTTTTACTGTCGCAAATTTTAAATACGCCGAGGATTGCCTTTTCTGTAGTAAATTTTTCAAAAAATAATTTTTTACTGTCGCAAATTTTAAATACACCGAGGATTGCCTTTTCTATAGTAAATTTTTCAAAAAATAATTTTTTACTGTCGCAAATTTTAAATACTACGCCGAGGATTGCCTTTTCTATAGTAAATTTCTCAAAAAATTATTTTTTACGGTCGCAAATTTTTAATACGCCGAGGATTGCCTTTTCTATAGTGAATTTGTCAAAAAATAAATTTTTACTGTCGCAAATTTTAAATACGCCGAGGATTGCCTTTTCTATAGTAAATTTTTCAAAAAATAATTTTTTACTGTCGCAAATTTTAAATACGCCGAGGATTGCCTGAATTTATCAAAAAATAATTTTTTACTGTCGCAAATTTTAAATACGCCGAGGATTGCCTTTTCTATAGTAAATTTTTCAAAAAATAATTTTTACTGTCGCAAATTTTAAATACGCCGAGGATTGCCTTTTCTATAGTAAATTTTTCAAAAAATAATTTTTTACTGTCGCAAATTTTAAATACGCCGAGGATTGCCTTTTCTATAGTAAATTTTTCAAAAAATAATTTTTTACTGTCGCAAATTTTTAATACGCCGAGGATTGCCTTTTCTATAGTGAATTTGTCAAAAAATAAATTTTTACAGTCGCAAATTTTAAAGACGCCGAGGATTGCCTTTTCTATAGTAAATTTTTCAAAAAATAATTTTTTACTGTGGCAAATTTTAAATACGCCGAGGATTGCCTTTTCTATAGTAAATTTTTCAAAAAATAATTTTTTACTGTCGCAAATTTTAAATACGCCGAGGATTGCCTTTTCTATAGTAAATTTTTCAAAAAATAATTTTTTACTGTCGCAAATTTTAAATACGCCGAGGATTGCCTTTTCTATAGTAAATTTCTCAAAAAATTATTTTTTACGGTCGCAAATTTTTAATACGCCGAGGATTGCCTTTTCTATAGTAAATTTCTCAAAAAATTATTTTTTACGCTCGCAAATTTTTAATACGCCGAGGATTGCCTTTTCTATAGTGAATTTGTCAAAAAATAAATTTTTACTATCGCAAATTTTAAATACGCCGAGGATTGCCTTTTCTATAGTAAATTTTTCAAAAAATAATTTTTTACTGTCGCAAATTTTAAATACGCCGAGGATTGCCTGAATTTATCAAAAAATAATTTTTTACTGTCGCAAATTTTAAATACGCCGAGGATTGCCTTTTCTATAGTAAATTTTTCAAAAAATAATTTTTTACTGTCGCAAATTTTAAATACGCCGAGGATTGCCTTTCCTATAGTAAATTTTTCAAAAAATAATTTTTTACTGTCGCAAATTTTTAATACGCCGAGGATTGCCTTTTCTATAGTGAATTTGTCAAAAAATAAATTTTTGCAGTCGCAAATTTTAAAGACGCCGAGGATTGCCTTTTCTATAGTAAATTTTTCAAAAAATAATTTTTTACTGTGGCAAACTTTAAATACGCCGAGGATTGCCTTTTCTATAGTAAATTTTTCAAAAAATAATTTTTTACTGTCGCAAATTTTAAATACGCCGAGGATTGCCTTTTCTATAGTAAATTTTTTACTGTCGCAAATTTTAAATACGTCGAGGATTGCCTTTTCTATAGTAAATTTCTCAAAAAATTATTTTTTACGGTCGCAAATTTTTATACGCCGTGGATTGCCTTTTCTATAGTGAATTTGTCAAAAAATAAATTTTTACTGTCGCAAATTTTAAATACGCCGAGAATTGCCTTTTCTATTGTAAATTTTTCAAAAAATAATTTTTTACTGTCGCAAATTTTAAATACACCGAGGATTGCCTTTTCTATAGTGAATTTGTCAAAAAATAAATTTTTACTGTCGCAAATTTTAAATACGCCGAGGATTGCCTTTTCTATAGTAAATTTTTCAAAAAATAATTTTTTACTGTCGCAAATTTTAAATACGCCGAGGATTGCCTTTTCTATAGTAAATTTCTCAAAAAATTATTTTTTACGGTAGCAAATTTTTAATACGCCGAGGATTGCCTTTTCTATAGTGAATTTGTCAAAAAATAAATTTTTACTGTCGCAAATTTTAAATACGCCGAGGATTGCCTTTTCTATAGTAAATTTCTCAAAAAATTATTTTTTACGGTCGCAAATTTTTAATACTCCCAGGATTGCCTTTTCTATAGTGAATTTGTCAAAAAATAAATTTTTACTGTCGCAAATTTTAAATACGCCGAGGATTGCCTTTTCTATAGTGAATTTGTCAAAAAATAAATTTTTATTGTCGCAAATTTTAAATACGCCGAGGATTGCCTTTTCTATAGTAAATTTCTCAAAAAATTATTTTTTACTGTCGCAAATTTTAAATACGTCGAGGATTGCCTTTTCTATAGTAAATTTCTCAAAAAATTATTTTTTACGGTCGCAAATTTTTATACGCCGTGGATTGCCTTTTCTATAGTGAATTTGTCAAAAAATAAATTTTTACTGTCGCAAATTTTAAATACGCCGAGAATTGCCTTTTCTATTGTAAATTTTTCAAAAAATAATTTTTTACTGTCGCAAATTTTAAATACGCCGAGGATTGCCTTTTCTATAGTGAATTTGTCAAAAAATAATTTTTTACTGTCGCAAATTTTAAATACGCCGAGGATTGCCTGAATTTATCAAAAAATAATTTTTTACTGTCGCAAATTTTAAATACGCAGAGGATTGCCTTTTCTATAGTAAATTTTTCAAAAAATAATTTTTTACTGTCGCAAATTTTAAATACGCCGAGGATTGCCTTTTCTATAGTAAATTTTTCAAAAAATAATTTTTTACTGTCGCAAATTTTTAATACGCCGAGGATTGCCTTTTCTATAGTGAATTTGTCAAAAAATAAAATTTTACTGTCGCAAATTTTAAATACGCCGAGGATAGCCTTTTCTATAGTAAATTTTTCAAAAAATAATTTTTTACTGTCGCAAATTTTAAATACACAGAGGATTGCCTTTTCTATAGTAAATTTTTCAAAAAATAATTTTTTACTGTCGCAAATTTTAAAAACGCCGAGGATTGCCTGTTCTATAGTAAATTTTTCAAAAAATAATTTTTTACTGTCGCAAATTTTTAATACGCCGAGGATTGCCTTTTCTATAGTAAATTTCTCAAAAAATTATTTTTTACGGTCGCAAATTTTTAATACGCCGAGGATTGCCTTTTCTATAGTGAATTTGTCAAAAAATAAATTTTTACTGTCGCAAATTTTAAATACGCCGAGGATTGCCTTTTCTATAGTAAATTTTTCAAAAAATAATTTTTTACTGTCGCAAATTTTAAATACGCCGAGGATTGCCTGAATTTATCAAAAAATAATTTTTTACTGTCGCAAATTTTAAATACGCCGAGGATTGCCTTTTCTATAGTAAATTTTTCAAAAAATAATTTTTTACTGTCGCAAATTTTAAATACGCCGAGGATTGCCTTTTCTATAGTAAATTTTTCAAAAAATTATTTTTTACTGTCGCAAATTTTTAATACGCCGAGGATTGCCTTTTCTATAGTGAATTTGTCAAAAAATAAATTTTTACAGTCGCAAATTTTAAAGACGCCGAGGATTGCCTTTTCTATAGTAATTTTTTCAAAAAATAATTTTTTACTGTGGCAAACTTTAAATACGCCGAGGATTGCCTTTTCTATAGTAAATTTTTCAAAAAATAATTTTTTACTGTCGCAAATTATAAATACGCCGAGGATTGCCTTTTCTATAGTAAATTTTTCAAAAAATAATTTTTTACTGTCGCAAATTTTAAATACGTCGAGGATTGCCTTTTCTATAGTAAATTTCTCAAAAAATTATTTTTTACGGTCGCAAATTTTTATACGCCGTGGATTGCCTTTTCTATAGTGAATTTGTCAAAAAATAAATTTTTACTGTCGCAAATTTTAAATACGCCGAGAATTGCCTTTTCTATTGTAAATTTTTCAAAAAATAATTTTTTACTGTCGCAAATTTTAAATACGCCGAGGATTGCCTTTTCTATAGTGAATTTGTCAAAAAATAAATTTTTACTGTCGCAAATTTTAAATACGTCGAGGATTGACTTTTCTATAGTAAATTTATCAAAAAATTATTTTTTACGGTCGCAAATTTTTAATACGCCGAGGATTGCCTTTCCTATAGTGAATTTGTCAAAAAATAAATTTTTACTGTCGCAAATTTTAAATACGCCGAGGATTGCCTTTTCTGTAGTAAATTTTTCAAAAAATAATTTTTTACTGTCGCAAATTTTAAATACGCCGAGGATTGCCTTTTCTATAGTAAATTTTTCAAAAAATAATTTTTTACTGTCGCAAATTTTAAATACGCCGAGGATTGCCTTTTCTATAGTAAATTTTTCAAAAAATAATTTTTTACTGTCGCAAATTTTAAATTCGCCGAGGATTGCCTTTTCTATAGTAAATTTTTCAAAAAATAATTTTTTACTGTCGCAAATTTTCAATACGTCGAGGATTGACTTTTCTATAGTAAATTTATCAAAAAAATTATTTTTTACGGTCGCAAATTTTTAATACGCCGAGGATTGCCTTTTCTATAGTAAATTTTTCAAAACATAATTTTTTACTGTCGCAAATTTTAAATACGCCGAGGATTGCCTGAATTTATCAAAAAATAATTTTTTACTGTCGCAAATTTTAAATACGCCGAGGATTGCCTTTTCTATAGTAAATTTTTCAAAAAATAATTTTTACTGTCGCAAATTTTAAATACGCCGAGGATTGCCTTTTCTATAGTAAAATTTTTCAAAAAATAATTTTTTACTGTCGCAAATTTTAAATACGCCGAGGATTGCCTTTTCTATAGTAAATTTTTCAAAAAATAATTTTTTACTGTCGCAAATTTTAAATTCGCCGAGGATTGCCTTTTCTATAGTAAATTTTTCAAAAAATAATTTTTTACTGTCGCAAATTTTAAATACGCCGAGGATTGCCTTTTCCGTAGTAAATTTTTCAAAAAATAATTTTTACTGTCGCAAATTTTAAATACACCGAGGATTGCCTTTTTCTATAGTAAATTTTTCAAAAATAATTTTTTACTGTCGCAAATTTTAAATACTACGCCGAGGATTGCCTTTTCTATAGTAAATTTCTCAAAAAATTATTTTTTACGGTCGCAAATTTTTAATACGCCGAGGATTGCCTTTTCTATAGTGAATTTGTCAAAAAAATAAATTTTTACTGTCGCAAATTTTAAATACGCCGAGGATTGCCTTTTCTATAGTAAATTTTTCAAAAAATAATTTTTTACTGTCGCAAATTTTAAATACGCCGAGGATTGCCTGAATTTATCAAAAAATAATTTTTTACTGTCGCAAATTTTAAATACGCCGAGGATTGCCTTTTCTATAGTAAATTTTTTCAAAAAATAATTTTTACTGTCGCAAATTTTAATACGCCGAGGATTGCCTTTTCTATAGTAAATTTTTCAAAAAATAATTTTTTACTGTCGCAAATTTTAAATACGCCGAGGATTGCCTTTTCTATAGTAAATTTTTCAAAAAATAATTTTTACTGTCGCAAATTTTTTAATACGCCGAGGATTGCCTTTTCTATAGTGAATTTGTCAAAAAAATAAATTTTTACAGTCGCAAATTTTAAAGACGCCGAGGATTGCCTTTTCTATAGTAAATTTTTCAAAAAATAATTTTTACTGTGGCAAATTTTAAATACGCCGAGGATTGCCTTTTCTATAGTAAATTTTTCAAAAAATAATTTTTTCTGTCGCAAATTTTAAATACGCCGAGGATTGCCTTTTCTATAGTAAATTTTTCAAAAATAATTTTTTACTGTCGCAAATTTTAAAATACGCCGAGGATTGCCTGAATTTATCAAAAAATAAATTTTTACAGTCGCAAATTTTAAAAACGCCGAGGATTGCCTGTTCTATAGTAAATTTTTGAAAAAATAATTTTTTACTGTCGCAAATTTTAAATACGCCGAGGATTGCCTTTTCTATAGTAAATTTTTCAAAAAATACTTTTTTCCTGTCGCAAATTTTAAATACGCCGAGGATTGCCTTTTCTATAGTAAATTTTTCAAAACATAATTTTTTACAGTCGCAAATTTTAAATACGCCGAGGATTGCCTTTTCTATAGTAAATTTTTCAAAAAATAATTTTTTACTGTCGCAAATTTTAAATACGCCGAGGATTGCCTTTTCTATAGTAAATTTTTCAAAAAATAATTTTTTACTGTCGCAAATTTTAAATACGCCGAGGATTGCCTTTTCTATAGTAAATTTTTCAAAAAATAATTTTTTACTGTCGCAAATTTTAAATACGCCGAGGATTGCCTTTTCTATAGTAAATTTTTCAAAAAATAATTTTTTACTGTCGCAAATTTTAAATTCGCCGAGGATTGCCTTTTCTATAGTAAATTTTTCAAAAAATAATTTTTTACTGTCGCAAATTTTAAATACGTCGAGGATTGACTTTTCTATAGTAAATTTATCAAAAAATTATTTTTTACGGTCGCAAATTTTTAATACGCCGAGGATTGCCTTTCCTATAGTGAATTTGTGAAAAAATAAATTTTTACTCTCGCAAATTTTAAATACGCCGAGGATTGCCTTTTCTATAGTAAATTTATCAAAAATAATTTTTTACTGTCGCAAATTTTAAATACGCCGAGGATTGCCTTTTCTATAGTAAATTTTTCAAAAATAATTTTTTACTGTCGCAAATTTTAAATACGCCGAGGATTGCCTTTTCTATAGTAAATTTTTCAAAAAATAATTTTTTACTGTCGCAAATTTTAAATACGCCGAGGATTGCCTTTTCTGTAGTAAATTTTTCAAAAAATAATTTTTTACTGTCGCAAATTTTAAATACACCGAGGATTGCCTTTTCTATAGTAAATTTTTCAAAAAATAATTTTTTACTGTCGCAAATTTTAAATACTACGCCGAGGATTGCCTTTTCTATAGTAAATTTCTCAAAAAATTATTTTTTACGGTCGCAAATTTTTAATACGCCGAGGATTGCCTTTTCTATAGTGAATTTGTCAAAAAATAAATTTTTACTGTCGCAAATTTTAAATACGCCGAGGATTGCCTTTTCTATAGTAAATTTTTCAAAAAATAATTTTTTACTGTCGCAAATTTTAAATACGCCGAGGATTGCCA